>JAPCYS010002963.1:0-41886 GCA_028641055.1 Alopecurus myosuroides
ATAGCTGTTGGGAATATGCCCTAGAGGCAATCATGGATGATGTAATTCCCAATGTATTCATAAAGTTATTAAGTTGTCCTTGTTTTGAACATCTGATATATGTCATTGAATATGTGATTCGATTGTGGAACTATATATTCATGTTGTTCATACTAGATTGTCCTTGGTCATTAAGGTTGTGTTGGACACACACCCTAGACTAATGTGAATGTTGGCTGATGACATGGTTCCACTTGTCATGGGCATGGTGATGTCATTCCAACGATCACGGACTTGGCTAAAGAGTTTAGCAAGTCGGACTGACCCACATTGAGATGCAACGAGCAAGTCGTCATTTGCATGTCTCAACCAATGTAATCCTTAGACCTGAGGTTGTCGCACAATCCGAGTTGGGGATCACCGACTTAGGTTCTGTTAAACGCTGCTCTGTGACAAGGCAGTTATAAAGGAAGAGTTCGGGTCGAATGAGAAACAAGCTGCATGATGTGGATAATCAAGATGGGATTTTGCCCCTCCGAATGGAGAGATATTCTCTGGGCCCTCTCGAGTGATATGATTTAGGAAGCATGGTCATGCGACACTCAGTTAAGTGTTATGATACGGATCAACGTGATCCGAGAGGGTTTGGGCCCAATCTTTCACGGCGAACCAAGAACAACAACGTTGGACGGATAAATAATCAATCCCACGCACGCAATCATAGACAGATCAACAAGATCAGCAAGCAAAACCAGTATAAACTCGCAAACGGCGACCCATCACGGGAGGAGCCTCTCGATAATTTTAATCTCAAATTCTTGTCTACCCTAAAACCCTAGGCGTCACTCCTTTATATAGGAGGCCACAAAGGGCTCGGTTGGACATGCCCAAACCAAACACACAACTGACTCGAACCTAACACACGCGATACAAACCGGCCTATTAAAAGGCTCGGCCAAATAATAAGGCACGCATGCCTCTAATAAAACGTGTACATACTTAGACGAATGTCATCTAATCGTTGGTCATCCTGTATGCAACACGCTGCACACACCCAACTAACAATGTTTGGCCTCACGCCGTGGACCAAACTGCAACATCAACGGTGGTGTTCTGAAGTTGGGTTTCACCTCATCTAGCGGTGGGATTGCAAATCTGAAAGCTCCAACTGTCAACATAGATGGCGGTGGTGGCGCAATGATTGGAGTAGGTATCCTCCCCGCATCATCCCCCCCAACTTGAAGAGAAACCGTCCTCGGTTTCAGCTTGACACTTGGAACCTTCGTCTTCATAGCAACAACGTCCACCTTGATATCCTTGTCAACCATTGGCTGCAGAACATGACGCTTCCCTTTATGCCACAAGGAATATACATTGGAACGCCCCTCATGCGTGGAATGCCGATCAAACTGCCACGGTCGGCCTAGTAGCACGTGACATGCATCCATAGGCAACACATCACAGACCACTGTGTCCTCATACGTACCTACAGAAAATTTCAGGCCCGCCTTATGTGTGACCTTCAGTTTGCCTGAATTATACAACCACTCAAGCAATGTGGCTGCGGGTGCTTCCATGTAGGCAATGAAAGAGAATCCACCAAGCTCTTACTAATAATATTGGTGTAACTGCCACTATCAATAATCAGCTTGCAAGCGGAATCCTTGACTGCGCATTGGGTCTGAAAAATATCCCAGCGCTGCCCTTGTCCTTCAATGCGATCTTCCGGTACACGTTGCAGCATCAAATTTTTATACTTTGCAGCAAGTTCATATCCATCCACATTCACTTCGTCAGTTGCCTCAACCTCATCACTAGACGACCCTGCTGATTGTTCCTCGTCACTTGCAGAAACGTAGCCATATTGTGTGAGCATCACCCTCTTTGCATTAGGGCAATCACGCCTCATGTGTCCTCGACCGCCACAAGTAAAACACTCAATCTGTGCGGTGGACTGCATACTAGCTGCAGCTTTGGACACTCCAGATTTTGGCGCCTCAAGAGAAATATTATTGGAGTGTGTAGAAGGTGCCGGCTTAGCGCCAGAACCAACAGCCTCGTTATTGGAACGATGCCATGTATGTGTAGGGGTTGTAGCTTGACGTCGTTTGAGTTGTTGCTCCGCACGCTCAGCTTGGTGCACAAGATCCTGAAGATTATAATAGACGACCATCTCCACACGATCTTGCACCTCAATATTCAGACCATTAAAGAACCTAGACATCGTGGCCTCCGGGTCTTCCGTTGTCCCTGTACGTATCATCAACAACTCCATCTCCTTATAATACTCATCCACAGATTTAATACCTTGAGTAACCTGCTGCAATTTATTGTACATCTCGCGCTTATAATGCTCGGGAACAAAACGACGCCTCATGAGTTCTTTCATACCTCTCCATGACGTCGGCCGGTTGGGCATACGCAAAATCTGGCTCCACCAAATCAATACATAACCGGAGAACTCAATAGCTGCAAATTGAAGTTTCTTCTCCTCGGTGTAATGGTGAGCTGCAAAAATATGATTCACGCGCATCTCCCACTCCAAGTAATCCTCGGGACTGCCCGCGCCAGAGAAAGACGGTATGGATATTTTAACACGTCCAATACCATCATCCAGGGGAACACGTGCAGCCTGACCAACACGAACAGCAGCCGCAGTACGAGCATCAAAAGTGCGCTGGTGGGGTGCATAACCAGCATCTTCCTCTAAATCAGCATCGACGTCGCCATATGCTCGTGCCAAGGGACGGTGATGATGACCATCAGTCTGTCCGTGTCGTTGTGGTAGCGCATCTTGTAAGGTAGTAGCGGGAGGGGCCTCCACTCGCGGACGCGGAATAAGATTATCCGCTAGTGCATCAAGACGAGTATTGAGTGCCTCAAATTTGCTATTTAATCTCCCCTCCAAAGCATCCGTACAGTCCTTGATATATACGTAAGTTTTGTCAAATCCATCGCGGACATTGGGAGTAAGATCATCAGCATAAACAGGGAGAGGCACCGTCTTCTGCTTAGGTTCGGCACCAGCGGCAGCAACCGAATTTTCACCAGTCAGCGAATTCACCATCTTCACAGTAGCAGCAAACAACGGACAGGCGACTGACCGTGCGTCTCTTAAACCTCACGATAGTCCCTCGTGAACAGCAGGCAGGTCCCAAATAGCAGATGTCTTCCTCGATAAAAAAAATGGTGAATATATGGAGCAAGACAAACCGATTGGTAGTCCCTAGGAACCCCACGCGAGTAGCAATTCGTATAGGATTAGTCCAAAGAATCTCACTAGAAGACAAAGCAATGTAATCAGCTCTCCACCAATCAAATACAAAATCTCACGTAATTAGGACTTCACCAAAGCAATCTATTTAGGTATCTTCACGTCACGCGCGGCCAGAAACACTTATTTGATCCGATCACAAATAGCTTCCGAGGTACGGCAGTATCCGAGAACTCACGAGACCAAAGCACAGAGATCCACGCAACAACAAAGCACAGATATTGGACCAGCGGTGGCGACTCGGATTCCTTCGCGATCCCTGGTAGACGAGATCACCGGTGTGTTCGCGGTTCGCCTCCGGCAGTAACTTTTTTTTAGCAGATCAAACACAGTAGATAGTAGATTGATCTCAAACTCGCCGTGATGAACCCGACAAATCTGATAGCAAGATGATACGGATCAACGTGATCCGAGAGGGTTTTGGCCCAATCTTTCACGGCGAACCAAGAACAACAACGTTGGACGGATAAATAATCAATCCCACGCACGCAATCGTAGACAGATCAACAAGATCAGCAAGCAAAACCAGTATAAACTCGCAAACGGCGACCCATCACGGGAGGAGCCTCTCGATAATTTTAATCTCAAATTCTTGTCTACCCTAAAACCCTAGGCGTCACTCCTTTATATAGGAGGCCACAAAGGGTTCGGTTGGACATGCCCAAACCGAACACACAACTGACTCGAACCTAACACACGCGATACAAACCGGCCTATTCAAAGGCTCGGCCAAATAATAAGGCACGCAGGCCTCTAATAAAACGTGTACATACTTAGACGAATGTCATCTAATCGTTGGTCATCCTGTATGCAACACGCTGCACCACCCAACACTAACAATGTTTGGCCTCACGCCGTGGACCAAACTGCAACATCAACAGTGGTGTTCTGAAGTTGGGTTTCACCTCATCTAGCAGTGGGATTGCAAATCTGAAAGCTCCAACTGTCAACATAGATGGAGGTGGTGGCGCAATGATTGGAGTAGGTATCCTCCCCGCATCATGTTAACTGTGTCTGTTGACTAAGAGTTAGTCGGATGAATCACATATCACGGATCGAGAAGAGAGTTGAACTATTAAAGGGATGACGATACGTCGTCTATAGTTCGACAAAGTATATCGTGAGGCAAAAGGGACTAAGATGAATATCACATTGAAAGGTATGTCGTCATGACTCAATGGGACTTGGGAGTTGGCACGTTCTGCTAGGAGCCGCTACCGATTGATCGAGGAGTTGGACTCCAATCGTGTCCAAGTCGCCATGAGCCTGTAGGGTCGCACACTTAAGAGCGGGAGCAAATGTATTGGTTGGGTTGGACCCGAACCGCAAATGGACTGATTTTGTGAGTCGGACTCATAGAGGGAATGAGCCACAAGTGTTGTGAAGCCCACTACCATTCGCTATATAAAGAGGGGCGCAGGTTGCCCAGCGGGCAGTTGAGTCCACTCCCATGCGCTGGGAACCCTAGCCCCACTCAGTCCAGCCGTCGCACCGGACCTAGCAGTCCGCCGTCGGAACTCCTCCTCGTACGTGTGAATACCGGCAGAGGTGTTGTACGTTCAGCACTTCGATGTTCGTGGATTGGATCGGCTGGATCGGATCGTGGGACTACACTGCCCCGACGCGCTGCATCGATAATCCGCAACCGCGCGTCTAGTGGTAATCATCGTGGCCTTCTACCTTGGCTAGATCTTGGAAGTACCGCGTAGGAATTTTTTTTGTTTATCTCTACGCGTTCCAACAGTGGTACCAGAGCGGTAGCTTCTAGTATTAGGCCCGAGATCCGCACATATATGATATGTAGTTAGCATTAGTTTGGATCTAAGTGCTGTTTTGGTGGTCGGTCTATGAGATAGATCGGTTTTGTACAAGGTTGATTGGATCAATCGTACTCGGGGTTAATGGATGATCTGGTTTCCGTGATCATACTGCTAAGGTCGTGGAACAACTTACCCCTACCGGTCGGTTTCCGCCATCGTGGTATACCGTGACACATAAATCCAGTTGCGGTGATCGAAGATCAAAGAGTTTGATCGAATCGGAATACGGATCAGATTTGGGTAAAATCGTTTTATCCGATGAAGAAATCCATGATCGGAATGTAGATGAGATCTGCGTTTTCCAACGGCCGGCTTCGCCCTGTCGTAGCGCCTTAGATGTCGTTACGAGTTTCACAACGCCGGTAGATATCGTGTCTATGCATAACTTGTTTTTTGCAGCAAGTTGTGAATGGTATGGCTTATGTGCATGTGATGTGTGTAATCCATACATGATCTGCGTATCATGTTCTTGTCAGCCGGCTGGAGCCTAGGTGCTGTCGTTTTATTGTATAACGACCTGCGTGTCGGATTCTCTATGTAAATTTTCATTTACTAGCTAGTGTAGCTTCTTGGAGAACCCGGATGACATGCAAGTCGATGTACAAGTCGGCTACATGGAGTAAGATGACACGTGACAAGAGTTGGCACGAGTCGACTTACAAGCTTCGTGGAGATGGAGATCACCATGAAGAGAGCCATACGATTTCACATTATAATTGCTTTATTTGTGTTATTGTTATGTCTCTTTTTACCTCTTTTTAGATAGTTGGTAGATTTTAATCCCTCAAAGAAGGTCTAGTCGGTCGCCCCGCCAGGGCTGCACCATCACAAGTCGGACATTCTTGGTAGTGGGCTCATGAAATTGAGGTGCTACCAATTCTTTCCGATTAGGTGGGTTTGAGTTGGACTCTTACAAGCAGAAGCACTTGGTAATCTAGACGAGTCCATCACAATGGTTGTGGGGCTCGGGGCGAGGTAGGTTGGGAGCCGGGGCATGTGATGTCACCCAACTAACAGGAGTCGTATTGGATACGATTGGAAACGTGTTGCCTACCTAGATCACTTGAAGGCTAGCGGTGATGCTAAAGCTCACTAGTCGGCTTGCTTATTTAGGATCTTGAATCACTTAGCAACCATCGGAGGAGTGTTGGTTCTAGTGGGAGCATAAGTATTAAAGCGTTTAATATGCCTGCTCTTTTATGAATACATGTCTTAAGTGTTTTGCATATTTTCTGTTGTAGATCAATGGCACCTAGCAACCTTCCTCAGTTATCCGTGTTTGCGTTGAGGTCAATCCTAGAGAAAGATAAGCTTAATGGAACTAATTTTACCAACTGGTATCGTAATATGAGGATAGTCCTCAAGCATGACAAGAAAGAACATGTTCTAGAAACTCCACTTCTAGAAGAGCCTGATGATGATACGACTGTCGCTGTCATGAATGCCTACCGTAAGACTAGAGATGAGTCTACGGAAATTAGCTGTCTTATGCTTGCACACATGGAACCCGACTTGCAGCAGCAGTTCGAGAATGTTGAGGCCTACGATATGATCGAAAGACTCAAAAGTATGTTCCAGGCTCAGGCAAAGACCGAGAGGTATCAAGTCTCTCAAGCTTTGCTGGGCTGTAAGCTCAAAGACGGTGATCCACTGAGTCCGCATGTAATCAAGATGACTGGTTACGTGCAGTCTCTGGATCGGCTGGGCTTCCCAACTAACGAAGAGTTCGCTACTGATATAATTCTGAACTCTCTTCCTAGTGCGTATGGTGCGTGTATTTCGAACTACCATATGCATGGTATGGATAAGAAGATCACTGAATTACATGGGATGCTCAAAACGGCAGAGGCTGATCTTAAGAAAGGCGCCAGTCAAGTGTTGATGGTGCAGAATAAGGCTAAGTTCAAGAAGAGTTCTTGAACTAAGAAGAAGAAGGATAAGTCAGGAGGCAACGCCCATGGCCCTGTCCAGAGGGCTTCCTCAAAGACTAAGCCTTCTCCTACAGCCGGAGCCAATTGCTTCTATTGCAAGCAGGATGGCCACTGGAAGAGGAACTGCACCAAGTATTTGGCTGACAGAGCCAATAGTGGAGGTGTGACTTCCAACTCAGGTACGCTTGTGTGCAATGTTATAGACATTTAGCTTGCTGATGCACCTAACAGTTCTTGGGTATATGATACCGGATCAATTATTCACATATGCAACTCGTTGCAGGGACTGGTAAGAACTAGGAGCGTGGCAAGATGAGAGGTTGATATTCGGGTCGGCAACAAGGCGAGAGTCGCTGCGTTGGAAGTCGGCCCGATGCAACTTCATTTACCTTCAGGATTTTTAATGGAACTGAATAATTGTTATTATGTTCCAGTGCTTAGTCGAAACATTATTTCTGCCTCATGTTTGATGAGACAAGGTTATGAGTCGAATATTAAGAATAATGGTTGTTCTTTATATTTGAAAGATATGTTTCATGGCTTTGCACCCGTTCAGAACGGGTTATTTATTTTGAATCTTGATAGTGAATCGGTCTATCACATAAATGTTAAAAGGTTGAAACCAAATGATTTGAATATGACTTACTTTTGGCATTGTCGTCTTGGTCATATAAGTTGGAAGCGCATGAAGAAGCTCCATGATGATGGACTTCTAACTGACACCTTTTGCAAGGAGTTGTGAAAGGGCGTCCGATTTGTTGGAATTAATACATAGTGATGTATGTGGTCCAATGAGCACGACAACCATAGGTAGTTATGAGTACTTCATTACCTTCACTGATGATTTGACTAGGTATGGATATATCTATTTAATGAAACACAAGTCGGAAGCCTTTGAGAAATTCAAGGAATTCCAGAGTGAGGTACAAAATCAACTCGGCAAGAAATAAAGTTTCTGCGGTCGGACCGTGGAGGCGAGTATATGAGCCATGAGTTTGATGACCATCTAAAGAGCTGTGGAATAGTTCCTCAACTCACTCCGCCGGGTACACCGTAGAGAAACGGTGTATCGGAACGGAGAAATCGGACCTTGTTGGACATGGTACGATCAATGATGAGTCGGGCAGATCTACCTTTATCATTTTGGGGTTATTGTCTAGAAACTGCAGCGTTCACACTAAACAGAGTGCCATCAAAGTCGGTAAAGACACCGCATGAGATGTGGACTAGCAAAAGGCCAAGTTTGTCTTTTCTTAAGATTTGGGTTTGTGAAGCATTTGTCAAGCGACTTCAGTCGGACAAGCTCACGCCCAAGTCGGATAAGTGTATTTTCATGGGGTATCCGAGGGAAACCTTGGGGTACTACTTCTACAACCGAGAAGAGGGCAAAGTGTTTGTCGCTCGGAATGGTGTCTTCCTTGAGAAAGAGTTTCTCAATCGGGGAGTCAGTGGGAGCACAGTGTGTAACACCCGGGGTTTTCCCTAGTTAGAAATTGTTTGTTCTTTTTCTTTTTGGCATCCTCATCTCATCATGTCATCATGCATTACATTGCATTGCATTCTTTCTTGTTGAGTTCTTAAAATATGTTTTCTCTCAAACCTATTTTAATTATCAACTCAAATTATTTGGTGCTTTCAAAATGTTCAAAAGAATTATAAGTAATTCACTGTTTTATCTAAATAATTCTACACATGGTTTCCCTATTTAAAACCCCTCCTATTTCTCTGAAAATAATAAAACAAAAGGAAAGATAAAAAAAGGGTTGAGTGAGAGAGAGAGAGAGAGCAGCCCACCCAAACCAGCCCATCTCCTCTCTCCCTTCTAGCCCACCACCGAAGCCCACCCCTGTTTGTCGTCTTCCTCACGTGGGTGGTCACGTACAGAACGTGACCATGGCCTCCTGATCCCCTCTCCCCCTCACCTGCTCCCTCTCCCTCTCCTTTATCTACCCCTCCTCCAAGCCCCAAACCCTAGCACCTCCTCCTTCTCCTCCTCCATCCGCCGCCGTTCTTCCTCCTCCCCAAACTCCATGCCTTTTTCTTCTCTGTACTTTTCTGAATTTCTTTCGGAGGGCCTCCATGGCTGCACCTTAGGGAGCATGGCGTGGCCACCACGGACGTCGTCGGACCTCGGTTCCTGCGGGAATGGAACCGGGGAGCCACCCTCTTCCTCTGCGTCTCCACACCATGGCCGGAGGGCGTCCGAGGCACCGGCGCCGTCGAGCTTTTCCCCTCCCGTGCACAGCAGCCGCTCGTGGCCATCGCCGTCTTCTCCGCGTCTTCCCCGAGCCCGTCCCTTCCTTCTCCGACCTCTCCCACGGTGAGCACCCCTCTGGGACTCGTTCCCCTCTCTCCCTATGCTCTGGGATCGGTGCCTTCGAGCATCGATGGCTGCAGGTCCTCGTCGGATTTGTTCTATCTCCGTCCGTCCTCGTCAAGTTCAGTTCTGTTCTGAATTCGCGATCATGTTTCACCTCAAAAGCCCAAGCCCTCTATATCCATCAACAAAGACGCAGCTAGCCCAGTGGCCAGGATCCCTTGCGCGCGCCCAGCAGGTCTTGGTTTCGATCCCCCCCAGGCGCAAAGCCACCCCCTTTTTCCTCCTTTTCCTTTTTATTTCTCGAATTTCAGAAACACAGATCTGATTCATTAATTGTAAAATCAATAACAAATTGAATATTGATCCAAATTCAATGATTCAAGTTTCTGTGGATTCATAATTTTGTGCTCCTTCTGTTAATGTCAAAGTTGCAACATGTTTCTGTAATAATTTCTGCACCAAATAATTAAATACAGGAAATGCAATTAAAAGTTGAAACTTTGGAATTTCATAACTTGAGTTCTGTTCATCCAATTTGAGCAAACTTGGGCTCTAAAAATTTGTCTTAACAAACTCTACACATTGGTATATTATTTGGTCACAATTGAATTAAATTTGAACATGTTTCCTTCTGTTTACTAAAAAGGGCAGAATAAAAATGCTTATGAAAAATTGCATAATAAATTCAATAATGATCCAAATATTATGTTTAATAGCTCAAAATGTTCAGTGAAACATTTGCTACATGTTTTCAACCTTTTCAATACAATTTGTTTACTGTTTTTCCTAATTAAAAGTGGTGCAATAATTCAATACTTTAATTACACCTTTTAAATTGCAAAATTCATAACTTGGGCAATTCAAATCCAATTCCAACATGTAAAATATGTTTTCCATGCAAAATTGAATAAGCTTTCCAAATATAAACTTTGTTTTCTATTTTGAATAATTTAAATTGCTGAAAACAACTGTTTCTTAATTAATGCATTTAAAATTGTCAATTTAATAACTTGCTCATCTAAAATCCAAATTCAACAAATGAAATATGTTTTTCACCTAAAATTTTGTGCTCTTTCCAAATATGAATTTTGTTATCTATTTTGAACAATTAAAATTGGTGAAAACAACAAATGCTTGTGTAACTCATTTAAGAAGTCAAATTTCATAACTTAATAAATAAATTTCCAAACTTGGTAAACAACATTTCAAATTGAAGCTATTGTTGTTTTCTCTTTGTTTTCCTCATCCATGCATCATTCTAATCAACTTTCACATGATGGTTATTTGTAGATCATTTAATTCAACATTGATTCATGGGCTTTTCCATATGCAATCCAAATTTCATATGGGCCCATTTAAATATGTTTACCATGTCAACTAGTTTATCTTTGATGCATCCTTAAACTTGTCATGCATCCATATCTTGATCATGCTGGATCTTTTGCCGTAGAAGTAATTGTTGCATCCGGTGTTTGTTCTAGTTCGTTGCTTCTTCGCGGATAGGACGTTGAGATGATGTGAGCAACGACAAGTTCTTCGGATGTACCTCTACTTGCTGGATTCCAGGCAAGTATACTCACTTGCTGCCTATGGCTGCCTTTCATCACTTGTTACCGATTCTTCCCGTTGCCTTTATTCTAGCCTTATGATTCGATGCTTGTGTCTTGATCCTATTATATGTTTACCTTGCAACCATGATATAGCCTTCCTTCCACTTCCTATCAACTGTTGTTTGTTTACCTTGTCGGCCCTCGTGTCGTAGTTGCATGCTTAGGTTTGTTAGCGCTCTAGTCCCGTTGTCCTTTGTTCTATCACCTGTTAGTTGATAGTTGGGCTTATCTTAATCAACAACATGTTAATGTTTTGGGTAATAATAATTTGATGATAAGGCACCGGCAGGAGGCCCGGCGTGGTTTTGAGGCCTGCTAGTGTCGACCCTAATTAGGAAAAGGGTTTGTCCATTTATCCATGATGAGCGCACTAACCGCAAGTGGGAAGCGAGTATGGGGCCCCCCCCCCCCCCCCCCCCGCAATTCTGATTCGATTCGCATCTCGTCCAAATCGCCTCATTTAGTTCGGGTTTTCCATTTGCCGCATGCATATGCAGGTGCGAACCCTTGGCGCCAGGGTGGAACTTTTGTAGTCGGCATTTTAGGGAGACACGTTCTTAGAGTGCTATGAGGGTCCCCTTTTCTTCGGGGCTTGATTAGCCGTGCGCTCAATTGCACGGGGTTCTTTGGGCTTGATGCGAAGAAGAGTTGGGTTGTGTTGAGTACCTCGCTTGGTGGGTTGATCCCCCGTCTGGCGGGTTATTCTTACGTGTACGGCCAATTGGTGCATCCTGCAGGGTTAAATCTTCTCGAGAAGCCGTGTTGTCCGCGGTTTATGGATGACTTGGTGAAAGTGCTGGCTAACAAGTACTCAGACAACTTACACCTAACGATGATAACTTGACTAGTAATGTAGATTACCTCCACCATAAAATGAATGTCACCTTAATCAACAGTGTGAGTTTCCTTGGGTTGCTTCCTTAGTAGGGGGTAACATTGGATGTGTATTGGTGAGTAGTTGTAGTTGGTTCTGATACACTATCTTATCCCCTTCTTTTAGACGGATGTTGTAGCGAGTCTCTGTAGTTAGTTAGTGCCGCCAGCTGCCGCTTCTTTGCAATAATCCCTTTCTTTCCGTTGTACCCAAAAGTATTTGTATATTGTGATGATTGGTTACGCTGGTATCTTGTGAGTATGGGTTATCCACTTGCCAGTACTTAACCGTACTGACCCACGAATCCTTTTCGTGGCTGCATATTCCATATTGCAGTCAACAGGTTTGAAGTCTGACGATGTTAGCTTGGGAATCCCTCCGGCTTGGCCTGGGCAGGGATTGGACGCCATCGGTTATCTTCATGACTCTTAGTCCAATTTGGATCTTGTCCGTAGTCGGACACTATGTTGTTTCTTCCGCTGTCATTTGGATCTTTGTATTGTATCAGTTGTATTCTTGACTCGTTTGAGTCCTCTTGTATATATATTTTGTGTTGTTGTTGCGGAATATTCGTGAACTGTTGTAATGTTATCACAAGTGGCAACCTGGAATCGGTTATTATGTGGATTTTGGCGGGAATGCTGAAATCTGCATAGTGCCCGATCTCGGGGCGTCACATAGTGCAACTTGAAGAAATTCGAGAGGAACCGTCTAGGGGCGAATCGGCAACGGCCTTGGAGGCTGAGCCATTCGTGGTACCTACGCCGGTAACAACACCTGAACCACGGAGATCTGCCAGATTACAAAATTCTCGTGATGTTTTACTGTTAGACAATAATGAGACGGCAACTTATTCGGAAGCGATGGTGGGATCTGATTCCGAGTCATGGCTTGGAGCCATGAGATCCGAGTTAAAGTCCATGGATGAAACCAAGTTTGGAATTTGGTTGATCTGCCTAACGGTGCAAGACCCGTCGAGTGCAAATGAGTCTTTAAGAAGAAAACCGATATGGATAGAAATATTTCTGTCTATAAAGCACGACTTGTCGCGAAGGGGTTCCGACAGGTTCAAGGAGTTGACTATGACGAGACCTTCTCGCCAGTAGCGATGCTTAAATCAGTTCGGATCATGTTAGCCATAGGAGCCTATTTCGACTATGAGATATGGCAGATGGATGTCAATACGGCTTTCCTTAATGGAAATTTAACTGAGGACGTGTATATGATACAGCTCGAAGGTTTTGTCGATCCGGCTAATGCTGACAAGGTATGCAAGCTTCAGAAATCCATTTATGGGTTGAAGCAAGCATCTCGGAGTTGGAACATTCGCTTTGATGAGGTAGTCAAATCGTTTGGCTTCATCAAGAGCGATCATGATTCTTGTTTATACAAGAAGTTTAGTGGGAGCAAAGTAAATTTTCTAATCTTATATGTGGACGACATATTACTGATTGGAAATGATGTCATGATGTTGCAAGAAACCAAAGAGTCATTGGAAAGGAGTTTCTCAATGAAGGATTTGGGTGAGGCGACTTACATATTAGGAATCAGGATCTATAGAGATAGATCAAGGCGACTCATTGGATTGAGTCAGAGTACATATCTGGACAAAGTTTTGAAGAAATTCAAAATGGAAGTGTCGAATCTCTGACTCTACAAATCCCTTAGGTGATCCTATCGGGTTTCGACTAGGAGAAGTCATGAGCGCTGGTGGAATCGTCGGCTAGACAGGGGGGCGAGATTTACCCAGGTTCGGGGCCCTCGTAGAGGTAAAACCCTTAATCCTGCCTCTTGTCGATCTGTATTGACGGAAAGATCGGTTACAATGGTGATGCTCGAATCGAGAGTAAGATCTCGAGTTCAAGGCTTTGATGGAGTTGTGTTGCTTGGTCCTCTCCCGGGGGGCTCTCCTGGCCTTATATAGGTGGCCAGGTCTCGAATCCTACCCGGAGAGGACTCGAACTCTAACTAGGTCGGTTACATGTTTCCTATCTTAACCCGCAAGTTAGTGCAGGTGGGCTTCTCGTGGGCCTTCTGGAGTATTCCAAGGGCTCCTTTCTTGGGCCTTTCAACCTTGGGCCTGAGAGGGGGTGTCCTTATTCGCAGGGTCCAGGATCCATATATTCGTCAGTAGCCCCCGAGCGTTTGCTCGAGTGGGATTTTTCCAGTCGAGTAGACGGTCAAGCCTTTCTTGGTCTGCCTTTCTTATGGATAACCAGCTTGGTTGTTTTCTATTTTAAAGGGTGTGTTCCCTGTGTAACGAGTCTTCATGCTCGAGTGTCGAGCAGCATAGGCGCCTGTTTTTGCGGCTTTTATCGCAGAAGGATGCGGCACAGTAGCTTGGCTCTCCCGAGAAATCAGGGCCAATTAATTGCGACTAGGGCAAAAACATTCCTGGCCTAACACAGATTCGAGACCTCCGACTCGAACCCGATAAGGTGATTGTTGCGACTGAGCCGTTGTGGACTTATCGAGTCGAACTTAACCTATAGGGGTACCCGGCGCGTCCGCTAGGATTTTTCTTCGTGTTGTTGACACGGAATCATACCGGAGGATGCAACTTTCGAGTGCGATTCCAGGCCCTTAAGAAAGATCTTTTTGGGTCTTACCTTCATATTCGAAGAATATGGCATCCGGATGTGCCTAGTCGGCTGAACAATCCAGGTCTTTATGATGTAAATATATCATGTGTGAATGGAGGTAGGTTTTTACCGAGTGATTGTTTAAGATTCAATCGAAAGAATTTTCGTACTGAAGATAGTCATGCCCATATGAAAGAGTTTTCATGTTTGGACTGTTGTGCCCGTACGAAAGAGTTTTCATGTATAGGGTAGTTCTCTTATTTTAAATTGGTCTTGCTCTATGCTTTGTTCGCAAAGGAATTTCCTTTAATCGAAGGAATTTCATACGAAGCTGTTTTCGTGTTTGAATTTTCCATTCGAAGGTTCTTGAATTTTGATGATGCGTGCCATGACGTCATGGCGCACGTTTCTCCTCCCGATGGGACGTGACGGAGTGGTAACAGATGGGCTGGCCACCTAGTCAGCTTTTTGACCGGGAAACGAGACGCCGCTCCCAGTTTTTACGCGAACGGTGCAGTAAATGCGCACGATCTTCTGTTAAGATCGTGGCACGGAACAGCGTTTCACCGTCCTCGTTTCATCTTCACACGTGGTGGCTGCCATAGGCGCCACGTAGCGCATCGAATGGCTGGGGTGATTCGCTCCGTGTATAAATACGAGACTTAGCGCTGCGGTAAAAACTTCCCAGCCTTCGTCTTCAATCCATCTCCTTCCTCGCGCCCATCTTCTTCCTCGCGCTCAAGATCGTGTTGTCAACCATGGCTGGAGGCAAAAGACGCGGCGCTTCCACCTCTGCAACCGGAGAAGTTTCCGCACAACCTGCGCCTCGAGCTGGCGATTGGCGTTCGCCCAACACCACCGCGAAGAGCATCAAAGAGATGCAGCGGGAGGGGCTGCTGCCGGCTGAATCTGAGAAGCGGGTGCGCCTCGGGAAGAAAGAAGAGGTACCAACCCGCAGTCGAACGAGCGCGTGGTCTTCGCGCACCACGTGTCTCGGGGTCTTTCCTTCCCTCTCCATCCTTTCCTCGGGTTGCTGTATGTCTATGGCATACAGCTTCACGATCTTCCTCCGAACGCGGTGCAGCACGTGCTTCATCGTGTTCTGCGAATGCTTCCTTGGCATTCGCCCTCAATGGGCGCTTTGGAAGGCCCTCTTCAAAGTTCGCATCTTCCGCGAGAAATCGCGGGTGGACTCCGAGGCTGGCGAGCCGCTACGCACAGGTGGCTTCGGGATCCAGGCGCGACTGGAGAGCAGCTACTTCAACATGCACTTCGTCGACTCCGCCCAAGGCTGGCGGAAAAAGTGGTTTTACGTCATCGACAACAGCTCGGGTGGGATCGTAGAATTCCACCCGTTCGCTGTTTTGAAGAGGCGGAAGTCCTGGGCGCACAAACTGTCAGCCGAAGAAACCCAGGTTGTCACGCCCCTACTCGCAAGGGTGTCCGCTCTCCGGGATCAAACTGCTGGAGTGGTACTCAACGGGCTGCACCTGGCGAGTATTTTTCTGAAGCGCAGGATCCAACCGCTGCAGCAAAGGCCTTCCACCATGTGGGAATACCAATGCGCTGAAGATCCTAGCCGAGTGAGCCACGAGGAGCTTTTGAACGTTGAGTTCGAGAAGAAAATCGCGGCTATCACTAGCTTGAAGGTGGGGGAGAAGTTCCCCGACTGCACAGTCGAAGCCTTCGACGCTTCGAAACCTCCACCAGCCGCGGTTAGTTTACCCTTCCTGTCTTCTATTATTTTCTTCTTTGCTTTGAGCTTTAGTCGACTGATTTTTTTTTCTTGCCTTCTTCTGCCTTCTTTGTAGAGCTTAGCAGTGGCGAACTGCTACCCGCCAGTTGCGGGAGAGGACGCCTCGCAGTTATTGGCGAGTCACCTGGACGGCTTAGCCGATGCTTCTTCGAGCTCCGAGGACGATTCTTCGGATGATGCGGAGGGCTCGAATGGCGGCCTTCATCACCACAAGCGTCGTCGAGTGGATGATAACGAGGCTACTTCCAAGTATAACTCCTTGGAAGAATCGCCTGGGAAGGCTCCCATCTCCGCGACTCCACTTCGCTCACTCGCCCCTTCCCCTTCATTCCCAGTAATCGCGCCCGCTTGGAACGCGGATTTGCTGGATGAAGATGAAGATGATGAGTAAGTTCTTCTTCTTGTCCTTTAGTCGAACTTTTTCCTTTGCACCTATGTGTTTATCTGTTGCAGTTTGCAAACCATCAGTCCTCGCAGATATGCTTCTTCTGTTCCTCCCGAAAAGAGGAATAGAGCAGAAGCTGCGGGTGAGACTCCCACTGCTGGCACTGTCCAGAATTCTCCCAGCGCAGCCCCCCATGCGGCGACTGTGGAACGTGAGGCGCCTAGCTTTGCCGCCAGGACTTCAGCTTCGAAAGAAGTGACGGACAGCTCCGTGGATCCCCTCTCCCGCGCCACGGGCCAGGTAAACTTTGTCATTTGTCATAATATTTTTATCGGGTGCACGACAGTGCTCCCGATGGGAGTAGCCCCCGAGGCTGTAGTCGATCACGTGCGGTCGGCTACAGGCTCAAAGCCTTGTCTTTTTCTTCTTCTTGATTTTATCGGGTGCACGGCAGTGCTCCCGATGGGAGTAGCCCCCGAGGCTGTAGTCGATTGAATTTAATCGGGTACAGGCTCCAGTTTATATCTTCTAATTCTTCTATCTCTGTATTTTTGTAGTCGCTTGTTGACTCTCTTGCGGCGATTGGTCGCCGAGTTATTCTTGCCGAGTCGAAATGTGAGTCGCTTCGATCAGACCACAGTCGACTCTCGTCTGAGAACGAGCTCCTTAAGAGTAAGTCTTATCATCTTTTCTTCTTCCTATTCTTTCTTCAATTCTTGATTTCTGACAAGTGTTTCTATGCAGCCCGACTCGAATTCGCGGAATCCGAGAAGGGCAGTCTCTCTGAGCGGGTAACCACTCAGGGGGCTGATTTAGCGGCCATCCGACAAGAATTGGAGAACTCCCGCATGCGATCGGAGGATCTTGAAAGGCAACTTGCGGATGCGCGGAAGGCTCTAAAGGATCAAGAGGATGCTGGCAATAAGGCCGATTCTGACCTTGTCACGTTCCTCCGTCCCCTTGCTGAGCGTCTCGCGGGTAAGCAATTTAAGCTCTCGCGATTTCATCTTTTATCCTTCTGAACTTGCCAGGTCTTGATATTCTTTTCTTTTGCAGGTCTTCTGGATGTTCCTCTGGAGATCCCTGGGATCCAACGGGTAGACGTGCTAACCGGCACTCTTGCTCAACTCAAGAGGCACGCCGAAGGAGTTTGCTCCTTGATTGGTGATGCCACTCATGTGTTGACGCAACTGCACGGTCGCTTCCTCGCCAACGCTGCACCTCCGTCTGCGCTAGATGACTTGCTGAAGATCTTTTCGAAGAGCAGTCTCTTGGATGCCTACGCGGTCGCCCCAGTCGGAGTCTGGCGCAAAGACTGCGATCCAGTTCGCGCTGGCGCATGGAGTCACCGGTTTGGAGGAAGCCTACTCGGCTCTTCCAGTCGACCCCTCCACGGGCAAAAGGTACGGCTCTCTCGTTTTGGCGAGCAAGCCACCATCCTTGCTCGGAAGCTGTCTGAGCTATTTGCTCGGCTCACAGGAGGGGCGACTGCCGCTAGCGGGAGTACCACTGTAGCTTCGTAGTTTTGTATTCCTTTTCCGCTTTGAATGTAATGAACCTTGGGATGTATTCCCGTATTATCTTTAATCAAAATGTTTGCCTGGAAATTGCTTCTGGTAGTTTGTGTATTCTCTCCCGATGGGAGTAGCCCCCGAGCATTCGTCAAATGTGCGACTAGAGATACTTCGAATAGGGCGTCTTACTTCTTTCCTTGTACTCTTCCAGGCTACTGGATGTGTCGCTGAATCCTCAGGTGGACTTGCTGCCCGAGCTGATCCACTTGTTGCAGCTGTTGGGTCTTTGGCGGGTCTTCGTGATCGTGTAGCCGATGGCGAGCGCAAACTGAAAGTGTTGCGTGGGGTGGCCGATGTGGCGAAGTCCAAGCAAAAACTGGCGAATGAACGGGAACAGTTTGTGATGGACGAGCTGGCTTCCCTTGCTAGGGAACTGTTGTGTAAGTAATACATCCTCCAAGTCTTCTTTGTCTTGCTTCCTTATCTGATCACGTACTATTTTCTTCAGTTGTTAAACCGGATGATAGGGAGGAAAAACAGTGGGTGGAAAACCACATTCTTCAAGAAGCTGGCAGCTCAAGGCCTCATGCGAACAATTTTTGGTCTGATCGCAGCCGAGGTTTTGTGTTAGCTACTTTGAAGTTCCGTGTCTCCCAGATAAAAGTTCTCGTGAGTTCTTTTCACGAGGTCTTGATCGCAATAAACGATGCATGCGCTTGAGAGGGGTCCTGAAGATTGGAGGTATCTCCTTGGGCTCTTCGGGCAGGAGGGAGAAATTCGCGAGTGCGTGCGCAACCAGATGATTTGCGGCGCGGTGGTGGCTCTCTCTTTTGTCCGAATACGGCACCCTGAAGTAAATTTTAACTCCATAGCTAGCCTCCCAGATGGACCAATCGATGATATTTCTCCGCATTATGATGATGTTCGTCCTGCAGCTGAGAAAATCATTCGATTGACCTCTGAAGAAGTAGAGAGAGTGTTGGCGACTGAGAATGCTTATCGCCATGACTGATTGTTGAAGGTGTATATTCTATCATGTTGTATAGATTGCAAAAACTGTTTATAAGGTGTGTAACCTTGTGTGTACGAAATTTCTTGTGATGCTTAGTTGTAGGCTTAGCCCCCGTGGGTTTATGGGGTGTGTACCTGTAACTATTTTAGCATGTAAGAATAGATAATCTTCGAGTAAATATGGTTGAGAAACCATGTATTTTATTGATATGACTGAGAAGTCATGTATTCGAGCTACAAGAGTGGCTAGTATAGCCTTATTTGTTGTGACAATAAGAAATCCTAGGGATAAAATTTGCGGAGGTGTGCGATATTCCAAGGATTGGAATAGATTCCTCCAGTCGACGGATTCTTCAGCCTGTAGGCTCCGCCTGGGATGACTTCGTGTATGAGGAAGGGTCCTTCCCAGGGTGGCTCGAGCTTGTGTCCTTTCTTCTGCTTGAGCCGCAGCACTAGATCTCCAACCGCGAATGCTATGTGGCGTATGCGGCGACTGTGATAGTTTCGCAGTGATTGCTGATATACTGCGGATCTTGCGAGCGCGATGTCTCGCATCTCGTCGAGTGCATCCATATCTTCCGCGAGTGCCTTGTTGGAGGTTTCTTCGCTGTAGGCCACGACTCGTGGGGCGCTAAATCTAACATCCTCGGGTAGGACTGCTTCTGCCCTGTATACCATGAAAAATGGTGTGTATTTTGTGGATCGGTTTGGGGTTGTGCGGAGGCTCCATAGTACGGGAGGGTAGCTCTTCTGCCCAATGTCCTGCGGCGGGGTTCAGACGATCGAGTAGACGTTTCTTGATACCAGCCAAAACTAAGCCGTTGGATCTTTCGACTTGTCCGTTTGTTTGCGGGTGCGCAACTGAAGCAAACTTGAAGTTGATGCCCTTTTCCTCGCAAAACTGTTGCGTTTCCTTTGCTGTGAAGTTTGTACCATTATCTGTAATGATGTCGTGTGGCACGCCAAATCTGCATACAATGGAGTCGAGGAATTTGACGGCGCACTGGGCGCTAGCCGAAGTTACTGGCATGGCCTCGATCCATTTGGTGAACTTGTCGACTGCGACCAGCAAGTGCGTATATCCGCCGGGTGTGGACTTGCGTAGTGGTCCAACCATGTCCAGCCCCCATTGTGCGAAGGGCCAGGCAATAGGTATCATGTGCAATTCTGTAGCAGGTGTATGTGGTCTTGGTGCGAATCGCTGGCAAGCATCGCATCGCTCGACCAGGTCCTTTGCATCGGTAGCTGCTGTTAGCCAGTAGAATCCCGCTCGGAAAGCTTTTCCCATGATTGCTTTCCAGCTAGCATGATGTCCGCAGTCCCTTGGTGGATGTCCTGGAGTAATTCTTTGCCGTCTTCGGGTGCGATACAGCGCTGAAGTATACCCGAGATGCTTTGCTTGTATAATTCTCCGTTGACTACCCGAAAGGATTTGCTGCGTCTCACTATTTGTCGAGCCTCGCGTGGATCGGCCGGGAGCTGTCTGTTGATCAGGTAGTCGAGATATTTCTGCGTCCAGACTGGCTCGACCAGAAAAACCTGTCGTGATATATTATGGGTAACCTCGATAATGGCGACTTGCGGGCTGACCTCTGTTTCTGACGCTGTGGGTGTTCCTGTAGCTTTCTTGACTTTGACCGATCGCTTGATCATCCGTTCGAAATATATCCCAGGTGGTATGGGTGTATTTGTGGAACCCATGTTTGCCAGCCTATCTGCTTCTTCATTGCTTGATCTTGCAATATGCTTCAACTCGCACCCTTTGAAACTTCCTTCGAGTAGATTGTACATGTCGCGATACGCGACCATGTTTTCAGCAATTGCATCACATTCTTTCATTGTCTGCTGCACAATGAGATTAGAGTCGCCGTAAATCATTAATCGAGTAGCTCCACAGGCGACTGCCATCTTCATCCCATGCAACAGGGCTTCATATTCTGCGTCGTTATTCGATGCTGGATCATCTGGTGGAAGTCCAATCGCAGGACGTTGCAGTTTGTCTCCCTGTGGCGATATGAGGACAATTCCAGCTCCTGCTCCTTCGTTTCTTTTGGACCCGTCAAAATACATTATCCAATTGCTCGTGTACTCAGGTGGCCCGGGCGTTTGTAGTTCTGTCCATTCGCTTAGGAATTCCACGAGCACCTGAGATTTGACTGCGTTGCGCCCTGCGTAAGTGATGTCCCAGGCGCCCAACTCGATGCTCCATTTGGCTATTCTTCCGGATGCCATGGGGTTGTTCATGATTGTCCCGAGTGACGCATCATTAACTACTGTGATGGCGTGTTCCTGAAAGTAGTGCTTGAGCTTTCGGGCTGTAAGGACCACCCCGTATGCGAGCTTCTGGTAATGAGGATATCGTTGTTTGCATGGCGAAAGCACTTCGCTGATGTAATAGATTGGACGCTGAACTTCGTACGCTTTGCCCTCCTCAGGTCGTTCGACTATGATTGCTGTGCTGATGACCTGGTTTGTGGCGGCTAGGTATAAGTAGAGTGGCTCCCTTTCTTGCGGTGTTGCAAGGACTCGCCTACTTTGCAACGATCGCTTTAAGTCCGCGAATGCTTGCTTAGCTTCCGGTGTCCACTCGAATGTGTCCGTCTTTTTCAGCAGCTTGTAGAAGGTAACGCTTGCTCTCCCAATCGTGCGATGAACCTGCTCAGGGCGGCCAGTCGCCCTGCAAGCTGTTGGACTCCGCGTAGATTAGTTGGCTCCTTCATTGTCAAGATTGCTTGTATTTTTCTGGGTTGGCTTCGATGCCTCTGGCGGATACCAGGTACCCGAGAAGTTTCCCTGCGGGAACGCCGAAAACGCATTTTGTCGGATTGAGCTTGATCCTGTATGCGTTGAGGGCATCGAATGTTTCTCTAATATCCTCGAGGAGTGTGCTCTCAACTCGAGTCTTGATGACTATGTCGTCAACGTACACTTGTACGTTCTTGCCAATGAGCTTGGCGAGGCATTTTTGCATGCAGCACTGATATGTTGCGCCTGCGTTCTTGAGCCCGAAGGGCATTGTCGTGTAGCAGTAGACACCGTGAGGTGTGATGAATGTTGTCTTTTCTTCATCTTCTCTTTTCATCCGGATCTGATTATATCCTGAATAGGCATCCAGGAAAGAGAGGCGTTGGCAGCCTGCCGTAGAATCCACGATCTGGTCGATTCGTGGGAGGGGAAAGTTGTCCTTGGGGCAGTGCTTGTTTAACGACGTGTAGTCGATGCATATCCGAAGGATGTCCGTGTTCTTTTTGGGGACCAGTACCGGGTTTGCTAACCAAGTGGATATCTTGATCTCCCTGATGAATTTTGCTGCTAGCAATCTGTTTACTTCTTCTCCAAGCGCCTTCTTCTTGGGTTCTGAAAATCGTCGAGTAGTTTGTTTGATTGGTTTGGCATCTGGAAAGACTTCGAGTGAGTGCTCGGCAAACTCCCTGGGTATTCCTGGCATATCTGATGGCTGTCAGGCAAAAATTTCCCAGTACTCACGGAGGAGTTCGACAAGCGCGCTTTCCTATGCTTGCGGAAGGGTGGTGGAAACCAGCGCTGTCTTCGCAGAATCTGTCGGGTGCACTTGATGCTTTCGAGTGTCGTTGTTAGCGCTGAACTCCAGTTCAGGCGCGTTTTTCTTCGTGAGGGGCATCACGGAGTGATCCGTGGCTTTTGCCAGCTCTTGAAGTTCTTCTTGCATCCCAAAAGATTTGCGATCTCATTAAATTCAATGTCGCATTTGTTGGATTTCTGAAAATCTCCATCGATGGTGATTACGCCATGTTCTCCAGGTAATTTGAGCTTCAGGTAGGCGTAATGCGGTACTGCCATGAATCTGGCGAACGCTGTTCGACCAAGAATGGCGTGGTACTGCGAAGGCCAGTCGACAACTTCGAAGTCGAGGAATTCTCTTCTATAGGTGCTCTTAGTGTCCAGCACAACTTCTAGGTTAATTGTTCCGAGTGGACGGATTGCTTTTCCTGGAACTATCCCGTGGAAGGATGTTTCTGATTCCTGGAGGCCGTCCAAGTTCCTGTTCATCCGACGGAGTGTATCCGCGTAGATAATGTTGATGCCACTGCCACCATCCATGAATACGCGGGCCAAGTCGTAGTTGCCAATTTGTGCTTGGATGACAAGGGCGGCGTGTCCTGGTCGATAGACTCGTGGCGGGTGGTCCTTCATCGAGAATGTTATTGGCTGGTCCGCCATCTTCAAGTATTCTGTTTTTGTTGGCGGTGTCTGCACGGCCATGCACAATTGCTTTGTGTTAGTCTTTTGAGCTCTGCGGGATGGACATACCTTCTGGATCATCGCGAGTTGCCCTGCTGGATTCGGGTACGCGTTGGCCCCGGAGTTTTGAGCTAGCGGTGCAGGTAGCGCGGCTAATGCCATGTTTGGATTTGCTGGTGGAGGTGGGGGTTGTGGCGGCTGGAACCCTTAGTGGCCTCCTCCTGGAAGCGGTGGGTAATTTTGCGCGTGTGCAGCTCTTTTCCGTGCGAGTGCTTCTGAGATATCGATAAACTTTCGGCAATCCTTAAGAAGGTGTGTTGCCTTAGTTTTGCCCGTGCGTTTATCTGTAAATAGATGTAGCGAGCAGTATCCATCAAGGTCTTCGTCAGGTGATTTTTCTTCAGCTTTTGGTCTCCACTCGCGATTTCCACGGCGACCGGAGTCGCGGCCTCGCGTGAATTCCGCTGCGACCAACTCCTCTCTGTCTTCGTGATCGTAGTATTTTCTCCTCTTCCTTCGACTATGACGATCTTCATCATGTGCAGGTGATGATGCCCTCTCATTGCGCACCGCATCTTCTCCGTTAGCCCATTTTTCGGCTATGTTCATCAGCTCCCCAATAGTCTTGGGTGCGGCTCTGCCCAGTTCTTCTCTGAAAGCCGTTCTTCGGGCGCCTTTTGTGAAGGCTTCAATCGCTACTTCTTCTGAAATGGTTCCTGCGGTATTCCTGAGCGTAGTCCATCGCTGGATGTACTCGCGGGTGGATTCACCACTTTTCTGCTTGCATGCTCACATTTCTTCAATGGTGGTTTGCCTCTTGTAAGTCGACTGAAATTTTTTGCAGAAATCACGGTGCAAATCATCCCACGATGCGTAGCAAGATTTTGGTCGTCTCTCCAGCCAACTGCGAGCCGCACCGGCGAGATGCAAATTGAGGTATTGCATAGCCGTGTTTTTATTCCCACGTTGGCATTTTACTGCCGTGAGGTAATCGCTTAGCCATTGAGAGGGCTCGAGTGAGCCGTCGTACTTTGTTACTTCCGTGCTAAGTTTGAATCTTTTGGGTAGGGGCGCCTCGCGGATACTGTGGGCAAAGCAGAGAGCGCCGCAGGTTTCGTCATCCGAGGAGCCAGACGAGGAGCGCTCGCGATATCGCGAAGCCCTCGCCTTATCCACCCTTTTTTGCGCGAGATCTGATTGCGCGTCGTACTCTGGCCGGTCGCGGTCAGTATCCTTCCTTGGCTCCTTGCTTCGCTTTCGCGAGCGACTGCTATGATGCCGCGAGCTCTTGTCTCTCGGACTGCCTTCGCTGCTACTTCGGCTGTCATCACGGCGCCGTGCTTCTTTTCCTCGACCACGACGTGGTGACCTGTCCCTTCTTGGCGAAGAACTCTTGCGTTTACGGGATGCTTCCCTATCCTTGTCTTTCTCCTTCTCTTGTTCCTTCTCCAGCTGCTCTGTGGCCTTCTTTCGATCATAAGCGGCGAGCCTTGCGGCCGCCAGCCCTAATCCCTTGCGTACTTGTTTATACTGTTCCGCCCGAGGATCACTTTCCGTCGGTTGGTTCATCTGCATGTAAGTTGCTGCGGCTAGAACCGCGGCAGCAGGAGTTTGCGGGTAGACATTGCCATCGTCGTCGACTCGCATGAGAGAAGGGGTGACTGATCTGCTTGTTCCGGCTAGGGACTCATTGTTCCTGGATGTGGATGTGTGTCCCTTTCTCGCGGGTCGGGTTCCAACCGAGGGTGTTATGGATAGCCCGGCTCGCCTTTGGCTCGACTCGTCCGCCGCTCTTCTTCGGCGGGCCAGATCTATCAGAGCGTCCTTGATAGTCGTGGCTGCTCTCACTAGGTGATAGTGGTAGGCAACCATGTCTTCGTGTGAGGCCCCGGATGCGGGTGGCTTGCTCGTTCGCATAGCTTCCTTTGCTCGGTTCCAGGATTCCCGTGAGACGCCGATTATGTTGCGCTCTGTCGCGCTGTGTTCTGTCTCTGAGGCTTGTTCCGATCCTGCCATGCAGACTTGAGCCAGTCGAGGCTCGTGCGTCCTAGGCGTAGGTCGAAAGTTTCTTCGAATTCTTGATGGTTCCTCTGTCGAGAGGGTATAGTAGTCGTTGGCGTTGAAGCGGATGGACTCGCCGCTTTTCTCCAGATGACGGCGGGAGTCGACAGCTCCAGATTCGGTTTCTGATTCATCCGAGAAGTGGAGGATTCTGTCCCGGTTAGTCACGAATTTTAGGCTCCCGAACGTCAAGGTGACGTTTTTCTCCAGATCCTCGAATACTGGGCGCGATTCCGGCGAGTGAGGTGTGACCATGACAGATCCGATCCATATAGGATTGTTCGGAGCCGTAGTCGATGGTTTCCAACGAGAGTGCGTTGTCGATGAAGCCGAAGATGCCGGTGATCCAGTCGCCCGTCACGGTCGGCGCCAATTGTCGAATCTCTGACTCTACAAATCTCTTAGGTGACCCTATCGGGTTTCGACTAGGAGAAGTCATGAGCGCTGGTGGAATCGTCGGCTAGACAGGGGGTGAGATTTACCCAGGTTCGGGGCCCTCGTAGAGGTAAAACCCTTACTCCTGTCTCTTGTCGATCTGTATTGACGGAAAGATCGGTTACAATGGTGATGCTCGAATCGAGAGTACAATGGTGATGCTCGAATCGAGAGTAAGATCTCGAGTTCAAGGCTTTGATGGCGTTGTGTTGCTTGGTCCTCTCCCGGGGGGCTCTCTGGCCTTATATAGGTGGCCAGGTCTCGAATCCTACCCGGAGAGGACTCGAACTCTAACTAGGTCGGTTACATGTTTCCTATCTTAACCCGCAAGTTAGTGCAGGTGGGCTTCTCGTGGGCCTTCTGGAGTATTCCAAGGGCTCCTCTTCTTGGGCCTTCAACCTTGGGCCTGAGAGGGGGTGTCCTTATTCGCAGGGTCCAGGATGCATATATTCGTCAGGAAGAGTCCAAGAAGGGATTCTTGCCGATGTCCCATGGCATAAAACTTAGCAAGACTCAGTGTCCTTCGACGACTGATGAGAGAAGTCGGATGAGTGTGATCCCATATGCTTCGGCAATCGGATCCATCATGTATGCCATGATTTGTACTAGGCTAGATGTTTCCTATGCTCTAAGTGTTACGAGCAGATACCAGGCTGACCCTGGCGAAGCCCACTGGGCAGCGGTTAAAAACATCCTTAAGTACTTGAGAAGGACTAAGGAAATGTTCCTAGTTTATGGAGGTGATGAGAAATTTAGTGTAAAGGGTTACACTGATGCAAGTTATCTCACCGACTCAGACGATTCTCGTTCACAATCTGGATACGTGTTCGTAATGAACGGAGGGGCTGTGAGCTGGAAGAGTTCCAAGCAAGATACGGTGTCTGCATCTACAACAGAGGCTGAGTATATTGCTGCCTCAAAGGCGGCAAAGGAAGCTGTTTGGATCAGGAACCTCCTGATAGATCTTGGTGTGGTTCAGGGCGCGTCCAATATTTTGGACGTATATTGTGACAACAATGGTGCTATCGCACAAGCCAATGAACCTAGACAACACCAGAAGAACAAACATATACTCATGCGGTACCACCTCATTCGCCAGTTTGTCGAACAAGGTGATATCAAGTTATGCAAAGTACACACGGATGCAAACATTGCAGATCCGTTGACAAAGGCGCTACCACAGCCTAAGCATGAGGCGCACACGAGAGGTATGGGCATTAGATGCCTAGGCATATGATGCCAAGATGATTGACTCTAGTGCGAGTGGGAGACTGTTGGGAATATGCCCTAGAGGCAATCATGGATGATGTAATTCCCAATGTATTCATAAAGTTATTAAGTTGTCCTTGTTTTGAACATCTGATATATGTCATTAAATATGTGATTCGATTGTGGAACTATATATTCATATTGTTCATACTAGATTGTCCTTGGTCATTAAGGTTGTGCTGGACACACACCCTAGACTAATGTGAATGTTGGCTGATGACATGGTTCCACTTGTCATGGGCATGGTGATGTCATTCCAACGATCACGGACTTGGCTAAAGAGTTTAGCAAGTCGGACTGACCCACATTGAGATGCAACGAGCAAGTCGTTATTTGCATGTCTCAATCAATGTAATCCTTAGATCTGAGGTTGTCGCACAATCCGAGTTGTGGATCACCGACTTAGGTTCTGTTAAACGCTGCTCTGTGACAAGTCAGTTATAAAGGAAGAGTTCGTGTCGAATGAGAAACAAGTTGCGTGATGTGGATAATCAAGATGGGATTTTTCCCCTCCGAATGGAGAGATATTCTCTGGGCCCTCTCGAGTGATATGATTCAGGAAGCATGGCCATGCGCGACTCAGTTAAGTGTTAACTGTGTCTGTTGACTAAGAGTTAGTCGGATGAATCACATATCACGGATCGAGAAGAGAGTTGAACTATTAAAGGGATGACGATACATCGCCTATAGTTCGACAAGGTATATCGTGAGGCAAAAGGGACTAAGATGAATATCACATTGAAAGGTATGTCGTCATGACTCAATGAGACTTGGGATTTGGCACGTTCTGCTAGGAGCCGCTACCGGTTGATCGATCAGGAGTTGGACTCCAATCGTGTCCAAGTCGCCATGAGTCTGCAGGGTCGCACACTTAAGAGCGGGAGCAAATGTATTGGTTGGGTTGGACCCGAACCGGAAATGGACTGATTTTGTGAGTCGGACTCATAGAGGGAATGGACCACAAGTGTTGTGAAGCCCACTACCATTCGCTATATAAAGAGGGGCGCAGGTTGCCCAGCAGGCAGTTGAGTCCACTCCCATGCGTTGGGAACCCTAGCCCCACTCAGTCCAGCCGTCGCACGGACCTAGCAGTCCGCCGTCGGAGCTCCTTCTCGTACGTGTGGATACCGGCAGAGGTGTTGTACGTTCAGCACTTCGACGTTCGTGGATTGGATCGGCTGGATCGGATCGTGGAACTACACTGCCCCGACGCGCTGCATCGATAATCCGCAACCGCACGTCTAGTGGTAATCATCGTGGCCTTACCTCGGCTAGATCTTGGAAGTACCGCGTAGGAAAAAGTTTTGTTTATCTCTACGCGTTCCAACACTAGCTGGTTGGAAAGGACTGGCACCTGATGCTACCATTCTTGCTAACAACATGTCTATACGTGATGGGATAAATATTGATGAAGGAAAGTTCTACCTTCGAGATGCTAGATATGCTTGTCGTCTTGGAATTCTTCCATTCTTCTCTTAGGTACATCTAACCGAGTTTAGTACAAGGCACGGTCCGCATAATGCCAAGGAACTATTCAATCTCAAACACCCTAGCCTTATAGTTACGATTGAGAGAGCATTTGCTGCACTGAAAAATAGATTCAAAATTCTTGACCAGAAGCCATTCCACCCTTTTGAGACCCAAGCGAAGCTAGCTCTTGCATGCTGTATTCTTCACAACTGAATCTTATGGCGGAAATTGATGAGCATGTCCCTCATGAGGAAGATGTAATGCCTAACGATGCCGATGACTCATGTCATGGCGGCCCCCTTGGTGATAATGAAGATTGTAAGAGCAACATGATGAAGGGGTCTACGACAATGTGGGATGACAGGGGTGTGCCGTCAGGATGTAAGAATGTGAAGAAGAAGCAGAAAAGGAAGATGAAGAAGAAGGTTGAAGTCACCACCCCCTTGATCATCATCGACGAACTACCCAAAATTACCACTATACTGTAATGATATATTGCCATTTGATTCGTAATTGTATGGGTTTTGTACTGATGAGCCGCCATTCGTAGTAGGTAGGTCTGGATTAAATTACCCATAGTAGTTATGGATGAACTACTATTTGCTAGTCATTATGCGATGGTGTAGTATGGTAAAGTCACCGGCATAGAGAAGAGATGACCACAAATATAGCCAGGATGCAACCAAACACATGACCTTGCATCGCCCGTTGCCAGTTCTGCAACCAAACCTTGTGCACAAAACTATGCTAACGATGTGAATGTTGGATTCCAAATGGTGAACAACATGATTTTAGAGATGGCTTTTCCGGACTAGGCCCTTTTCTCACGATCTCACGGAGGTCCAAAAAGCACTTTTGGCTACCAAACGAGCCAACTAGACTTGACAAAGTGTTTCCTGAAATGATGCCGCCATTCCATTTCATTTGGAAACTAAAATGACAGGGTTAAGAGTAGGAATTGACACAACACACAATAGACATATGTTGGGATTCCAGATGAAATGACATGCCCGATTCCATAAGAGGCAAACATGTCGCGTATGGAATTACAAATGAATTTCAGGATTCCGGCTCGAAATGATGGCTACCAACGACCTCTAAATACCCTGATACTCCCTCCGTTCCATATTAGATGACTTCTATTTGTCAAACTATAGATGTATCTAGACATGTTTTATTCTATAGGTACATCAATATTTGGACAAATGGAAGTCAAGTATTTTAGAACGAAGGGAGTAGTACTTTAACCAGCAAGTAACCCAAAGGATTTTTATTGAACGACAACACTACGCAGAGACTCACAGTATCACTACGGAGTTCAGCAACACGACACGATGTCTCACATCATGCGCAAAGCAAGCAGAACTGCGGACTCACACCATATCTCGCAAGCAGAGAAAATTTACCAAAGGCAAAGGCAGTCGTTTAAAGTAAGAGATGCATGGTCAGTGACTCAGTGGTCGATCAGAGTGATCCATCAGCATCAGTTGTGCACGCCTACCACTATGAGTGCTCGGTAGGATCCTGCTATCCTACCGACAAGCCGGTTTTTGAATCGGACAGGCTTCGAGCCTTTCCGAACTTGAACGAGACTCGGCAGTCGGCACAACCTGCAGGTGGCCTGATGGGGACGAGACTTCCGCCCCCAAATTCACCGTTTTGTTTTATTTTGCCCAAGCACCGGACTGTGTCGACAGAGGGTAACGATCCGAGAGAGAAAGGAGAAACATCAAGCTAGACTTACACAGTGTTTCTCACCCAGGTGCCAACTGGTGACGTGCCCAAAATCCTTTTATACAATTCAGAAACCAGCCAGTAATTGAAAAAGATTTTATCGAACAGGACAGAACTGGTAAGATTACCACCGCTCCACTAGTTCGATGCCACCACATCATGCACACAGCAAGCAGAACTGCAGAATACATCACACCCTCTCTCACAAGCCGGGAAATTTTACGAAAAGCAAAAGCAGTTGCATGGTCGGCCAGAGCGATCCATCAAGTGCGCACGCCGACGGCCTTGGACCCGCGGCTGCCTTCCTCCCGCGCGGCGGCGTTGGCGGAGACGTAGTAGACGAGGCAGAAGAGCGCGTGCACGAAGCAGAGGATGCCGCCGATGGAGAGGAAGTTGTGCCGCATCACCCCGCACTGCGCCATCGACTTCTTGGAGTTGGGCAGCGCCCCCAGGACCAGCAGCGCCAGCCCCACTATCAGAACCATCCTGCCGATCCCATTGAGGCAGACACACAATCAGTATTTATTCTGTGTTCTTCGGATCGAATCACCGGAACACATGCATGCAGGAGGAATAATGTTTTGGTTTTTGCTGTTATTGTGGCTCCGCTCATGCTCGCGCGTAGGATAAGAGGATAGGAGCGTACCATGTGAGGACCAGGCGAAGGACGCCATTTGCCGGTTGGGCGACGAGCGCTTGCCGCCGGAGCAGCAGACGCATGCGCAGCCACCGACGATGTTGGCGATGGCGTGCGACGCCGCCAGCACCGCGGCCGCCGCGACGCCAAGCTTGTAGGCCTGCCGGACCGGCTGCCTGCACTCGATGAACAGTATCCGCAAGTGCCTCCCCTGCAAGATGACATATAAAGTTCGACGACGAAATCTCTAAGCCTGAACCTCCCGCTTCTTGGTAATAGTATTGCTGTCACGCACGGCCGGGTTACCTGGTTCTGAGATTTCTCCGCGTAGATCCCGAGCACGCCGGCGGCGACATCCATGGCGACGATGAGGAGGCAGACGACCACCGCTTCGACTCTTGCCATGGCTTCTGATACCTTGGACTTCGGTCGGCTCTGTCCTCTTCCTTTCCTTATGGTGAATGTGGAGAAGCAGTGATGAGGTCACGTGTGGGCGCGACAAGCTTCGGTGTCGCTACTAGATCAGTGTGCAGCGAAAATGCTCTAGGACTCGGCTTTTGATGTTCTTTATCGTTTTATATCGATGCCTTTGGTTTTCTTTACTTATTCCCTCTCACGAGAAAGGTAGAAAGCTCTGCTAGGTTGTGCTTAAAACCAAAGAAAGAAGGGAATGTTAAGGTGGCACGAGCTGACAGGGCTCGAGACATCGATAGCGCTGCTAATAACCCCATCATAACGGTACTAAAAAACAAGCAGGATTGTTTGCGTGATATTTCACTGATTCCCTCGATCTCACTCTAAGGGCTTATTTGATTCCAGAAATTTGGAAACGTGGTAATACGGAAAACAGAATATTTGGATGCCCCATATAGTGATTTTTACAGAAAACACATGAATTTTCTGACATGTCTTTGAATCATGCATATGAATCAAACACTGCCATTGGTCTTCTCAAAGGAAAAATAAAATAAAGTTTGAGCTCATGTTAAGATACCTATAAAATGGAGAACATACGAATAGATTTCATAAGAATTTGGTGTCTCAATCCTAGAGATTTGTTATGCCAGGGACGAGTAAAAATTGACCATCCAGTCAAGAGATCTAGTAGTCTAGATTAGCGAAAATATATATCGGTGCACATGGACACCCACGTATCCTATATGCAATTTTTTTAGTAACTAGCAAACGTGCCCGTGCGTTGCAACGGGTGAAAAAAATGTGTGGAGGAGGTGCACAAAGTGAATTTTTGTTGACACAACTGCGGTGACTCGCAGATTGTCAGTTAAGCAAACATAATAGATTTTCCTTAAGTATCACACTATTTATGTCGAGCACAAACATACCCTATAAATTTTCTACATTATTTAAAATTGTCTATGTCAAAGTCATAGTCACATCATCGCATAATATGTTCACCTCAGATATTTTCAAAGAATTAGTAGATGATCTCCAAGGTATCCTTGTTAAACTGTTTGTCCTGAGGAACAGTTCCATAGTAATGATACCGGCGAAGTGCAAAACTAAAAAAGGCCCACTTTTATCAGCTTGGAATATCCAGCCACGGAGAAAATAGATTTAGAACATGTAAGAAGGTAGCCACAAAAATTACAATAACTGAAAACTAAACAAAAAAATCATCATGGTCAAATAGGAACGACAAAAAAGAAAAGTGCTCCTGAAGTGTAGGTCGCTGGTATAGTGGTACACAATTAAAATAACTTCTCATTCCATTCCACTAATTGCAATTTTAAACTTCACACTATATTCTATCCTAGATGTTTGAGGGTTAAAAGGATGATAGGTAAAATGAGTCAAGTTTGATATTTGTCCTAGCAATCCTTGCTGATTAGATGCCGCGGCTCCATTAGAAATTTGGGTTTCAGCCTATCCAAGATGTGATTCTCCATTGCTGTAACATGGGCAGCTGTATCTAATTTCTTCTTCTCTAAGGGGCCAAGTATTCAGGTGGTTGCTCACCACGGCCATCATTTGTGCTTGCTTCCTGCTCCTTCTTACTCCTTATTATCGTCACGTGAGATGGGGTCCGTGCATACGTGCCACCTGGTAATATGCTGCCCGACCATAACGACGACGTCCTCGATGGCCTTGAGAAACTACTTGGCGGCTTGGCCTGTCTCGGCAAGAGACATTCTTGGCAGAGGCCTCCACGGCACACCATTGCAGGTTGTCGGGCCTCCTCCACGCCACACGCGCCATCTTGCACACCTCCACAATGGTTGTCTCGGCGAACCCTCCTCGGCCTTCTCGCAGAACATCTTCAAGGCGTAGGTGGCCTGGCACTCGGCCACCTCGCCGTCAAGCGCGCCCTCGCGGGCACGGAGTCTTCATGCAGCTGCCGAGAGGGCGTCAAGGGCATGGGTCGCAACTGAGCTCCACCTCCTCACCAGAGCACGATGGTGACCTCGTTGGGCGACAGGCCCACCATTACGCCATCGGAGGCACACACGTCATGTTCTCTGCGCCAATGGTATACTCCCTCCCCTCCACCCGCGTCGACGCTCGCCACCATCACGCTAGGCATGTTCAGGACTACAGGTACAACCACCACCACGCTCTACGTGCCCGAGGATGTGGTTAGGACAGTTACCGGTACTCTCATTCGTGGTCGATTTCGTTTTCATCGTTGATTTTGTCTCCTCAATCGATCTCATCTATCTCGGCAATCGCGTATACCAACGAGCCTCCTGGCTGGGCCTAGGAGTAGGAGGTCGACCATTCACCTGTAGTTGTTCGGTCAGGCACGATGCCGTGCTCGGCCTGGATGGACCATGCATGGAGCTGGAGCGGTTGGACAATGGAGGCGGGGCGTGTGACGTGAGTATCTTGGAGTGGAGTCGGAAGGCGATGCTGATCACCATCTCGCTGTTCCCGGACAGGCTTGGCCGATGAAAGCGGCTGGCCGACAATGGCCTTTACCTGTGCTTCCTTTGACTCTAGCTGTTGGACATCGATCAATCCTGATTTCATGAGGGTGTGCGCTTCCGTGGGTCCTTTTTTTTTGCGGGTTCCGTGGGTCCTTATTTATAACGAAACAGCTAACAGCTTGGGACTGTGTTTTCTGCTCTAATCTGCCGTATGGCAGTAGGACTTGGAGTCTTTTTTTGGCTTATAAAGCTATCGGTTTGGAAAATTATCCGGATACTCCCATAGCTAGAGGCCCACACCTAGCAATTAATCGACCGGGACACATGAGAAGAAACCATTTGGAAAATTATCCGTATACTCCCATGCATAGAGGCCCACACCTAGCAATTAATCGATCGAGACACATGAGTAGGAAACCATCGGGACACACGATGTAAGAAACCAAACAAACCTAGCGACCGGTCCGAAACCAACCACGGGAAGCTCACGAGAGATAAGAACGAACCCATCAAACCAACTTCAACGACGTAGTCATAGGAAACGAAAACGAATAGTTTACAATAAATATTTTGGTGGAAGGGCAAAACGGTAAAACAACAGGTTGGACCGGAAGAAGCCTTCCTCTCTTTATTATTAGGTAAAGATTATTAGGTAAAGATTCAAGAAAAGGTCAAAATAATCTGAAAACTGTTATCCGCCAAACAAGTATTGTACCCATATAAAGGTTTTCTCGAGGAAATGACTTTCATAGTCCCTGGGTTAAAGATTTACTAAAAAAATATACATGCTATTTTCGTACAAAATTTGTCTATTTTGTTCCGGAGTCAATGAGAATACATAACAGTTTTATACGAGTATAATACTTTATCAACTTTCATTCTCATGAAGATTTGGAATTTTTTGAATTACTATTTTTTTTGGTGTATATAGGGTGCGGTGTTACCCGAGAGCCACAAGTCCACGTCCTCTAGATTGATCCTACTGTAACCAAAGAAATAGTATTTTCTTTTCACCCAAGTAAAAATATGGTACATGAGAAAACATCCGAAAAACAGATCTTGTTCAAGTGACTAGTGAGGTGGTGCGTAGGGCGGCTTTCTGTGACCTCGATGGCAGGTGATCCGGCGAGTGCTCCCTCCTCCCCAGGCGGGGTGATGGAGGGGACCCCTTGCGGGGACGGCGCTGGGCCGATATTGCCGACGAGGCCGATGAGGAGGCGGCGACGGCGGCAGAATTGACGGCGCGGTGCACCATCCCGGAATCCCCTACCTTTGGGGATTTCTTGGCAGTGGCTCGACAGGTTCCGGCGCGCGGGAACGACGGAAGGTCTGCGGCTTCAGTAGGCATCCGGCGATAGATGCTCCGAGGCCGCGACATGCTCCGACGACGGGATCCACGGCAGCTCCCGTATGGCGGCGTCGTCGAGGTTGACTCCCGAGGCGGAGGGTACTACGGGGAGGCGCCCCGGCGGTACCGCTGCTACGGTGAACCGGCCTGACGAGGTTGCTGCGCAGGGGCCGGCGGGTCTCCGGGGACGTGTGGTGGCGCTGGCGGCGCGGAGGGAGACCGCCTCTAGCGGGGAGGACAGAGTGCCCTAGGCCCAGTGGGCTGGCGCAGGCTGAGCGACCCACGTTGGGCGGCTGCCTGCTCCCAGCCGCTCGGTTCCTTGGGCCAGTACTCCCCTCAGCCCCGAAGTCAGCCCTGGCTGTGGATCCGGAAGGGGTCATGGGATCTGTTGCTAGGGTTCCCAGCCCCAAGGACCTCCCGCAAAGGTTACGCCGCCACTGATCACTCTGTACGCGTTCACCCGCCTCCACCTCCTCTCCTGTGCTCCTTCGCGGCCGCCGCCACTGACAGGATGAAGCGTTCCCGCCCCGACGATGATGACGCAGATGTGCACCACGGGGGCCGCGCTCGATCTCCATCGTCGGTCGCCGCGACCGTGCGTCCTCGGTTCCGTTCCCCTAGGCCGCAGCACTACCGCCCTCCGTCGCGCAGAGGCCCGTCGCCGGTCCGGCGGGGACCTTCTCCTTCTCGCACTCTCCCCTCCCCCCTTAGGTCACGCCAGGAGGACGCCGGCCACCGCCGGTCTCCGCGCGGTGAGGACCGTCGGGACAGATCCCCGGCTCGGTCACCACGACGGGCCCCGTCCCCGTCGGCCATGCGGCGTGAGAGGGAGCTGCGGGATGGGCGGCTATTGTGCCCTGCTACTCACGAGGGATCCCCTGGACACCCTCGGGTCTCCTCTCCGAGACGTGCTGATGGGCCGTGGCGGTTCGACAAGAGGTCAACCGGGGCTCGGGAGGTGTTGGGTTCTATACCGGATGGGACTCGAAATTCTGCTCATGGCAAGCGGAAGATGAATAAGAAAAAGAAGAAAAAATCGAGGAATTTGGAGGCGGTGCGCGCGGGAGGGAACTAGGTGGGGTTCCCTCCGGCATCGGCGTCCGCCATCCCGTCGGGGGCTCCGCATGCTCTAGCCTAGGCGGGGCTAGAGGCGCATCGCTCTCAGGTGGAGGGTGGGGGAGCTCCCCGTCGAGGATCAAGCGCTTCAACTGGGGCCTGGTTGGACACTATCGGTCGGAGTGTACTCGGCCGGAGAGTTGTATGAGTTATGGGGAGCCGGGCCACTACCAGGACGCTTGCACCGCACAGCTTGTCCCTTCCCGTAGGCCACAGCTAGAGTTGTTGGGGCACGGAGTCGAGTCGGTCTTCTACTTCATCGATCTCGGCGGGGCGCCGATGGTCGTCCCCGAGAACCTCGCACGGGTGACTGTGATCCTGGGTCAGCTCCCACCGCTGGCAGATGGGCTGATTGTAGAGATACTGACTGATGAGCTCGCCCAGATCATGCCCGGACACGATGACGTGGGAATGACTTCCGGACCTGTCGGGAGGGCCTACTTGGTCTAAGGACCAGCACTGAAGCCCAGTACGGAGGACTACCCCATGGTTCTAGAAGGCCCAACTACAACCCACTCGAAGGCCCATCCGGGTCCAAGAGGCCATAGTCGATTTCTTGAAGCACAAGACAAGAACTCCTATATGTAGTCTACTAGGACTCGTGTAACCCCCTCTTGGCTGCATATATAAAGCCAGGAGGGAGGAGAGAAAGGGGGAGTCCAATCTAGACAAGAGAAGAGGAAGATACAAGCCACAACTAGAGTAGACAATACACGGGATACCCCGTACACACTACCATGGCATCACCATTGTAACAGATCGACTATCTCGCCATAATACAGATCAGACAAGCAGGAGTAAGGGTTTTACCTCTACGAGGGCCCCGAACCTAGGTAAATCTTGCCTCCTTGTTAGCCGTCGAGATCACCAGTGCGTACATCCTTCCTCTACACGAAACCCTACCGGATCACCCGAGGGATTTGTCGAGATGACTCTTCGACACACGAGTGGAATGTTCGTGAGATCTCATCGACCGAGTTTGCGGTGGTGTTCTTATCGACTGAGATGCTGCGCCTTTGCTCCATGGGTTCCACGCTTACTCTACCGACCAACAAGATCCAGGTTTCTATCAAGGCGTCCACAGCCGTGTCGATGGCGGTTTCCCTACACTCCCCGTGGGTCCTGGTCTACGGACTCCCTGATGAGGCCAGGACTATGGAGGTGATGGAGTTGGTGTCCCAACCCCTGGGCAAGCTGGCTGAGGTTGACGTGAGTTCACTGGCTGGATATGGTGCGGTTTGCCTCCGGTTCCTCTGTCCAGACCCAGCCCAGCTGCCTTGCACTCTCCCGCCGTTCTACTTCAGAGGACAGGGTGGGAACCGCGAGGCGGTTCTTCGTGTGGAGCTGGACGAGATCCGCGCTTGCTCCCTTTCCCCCAGCGGCCCTGATGGGCGCCATCTGTGCGGGACAGGGACTTCTCTGAGGAGGAGGACTCATCTGATGACGATGACAGTGACAAACAGGGTGCACGGGAGTTGGGGGATCAGGCCCCCTCGGCGGATGCTCACCCTCCCCTCTCTCCATCTAGGACTCCGACGTCCCTCACCGCCCCTCCGTCCCAGGCTGCTGCGCAGGGGGTGGTTGCGTCTGCACCCTTGACTGCCACGGGGTTGCGGGCCTCGACCTTGTCCCTCTTGACCGTCCACGCGCTTCCTGTCCCGACCCTGTGCGACACCTGGAGTTCCCGATAGCTCAGTATGGGTCCAATTTCGGTCTGCAGGGTCTGGACGCTTCTGCCTTGGGATTGGCCCTTCAGCCCCAGGTGGAGGAGGATTGTGACAGTGTGGGGTTGGAGGTGGCCCCACTGTCGTTGCCTCGCTCTTGGGGAGCGTTGTGCTACACCCTCTCCGTGGGATCGACGCCGACTTCGCCGGCGGGTTCTCCTCCTCCAGTTCCCGCGACTCCGGCTTCTGGGGCCCTTGAGCAGGTCACGGTCTTCCCCCGACACTCCCGCGACTGCCACATAGGCACCGCCCCGCAGAGGCCCAGACAGTCTCCTCAGTCGTCTCGCTACAGCGCCAGGTTGGCTCGGGCTCGTGGTGCGCTTGGGACTCCGGTGCCCATGGTGACGGAGCAGGCGATCCAGTTGACTGCCGCTCGTCGCCACATCCTAGGTACCTCTCATCCCTCTCCTACTATCTCTTCCAACCCCTCGGGGTCTAGATTTTCTGTGCTCGATAAGGTCCCCTTGGATCAGCTGGCCCAGGTGGCTGCTGATTGTGGCGTGGTCTTCGGGGGGAGCGCCTATGAAGGGGCTCTTGCTGCCTCACGAGCTCAGGAGGACCTTGCGAGGACAGGGCCCTCCTCAGAGGGGACACCAGTGCAGGTGGCGTCGGGTCCGGATAGTAGTTCAATATCCAGGCCTAGTGGGGTGGAGGCTCCTACTGTGACTGCCTAGAGGGGGCGGTCAAGTGGGAGACTCCCAAAGGCACCGTCTCGGCCCTCGACTTACGGTAGGGCCCGCTCTATCCCCCATAAGGGACGACCCCCAACGATGTTTCCCAATGAATATTCCAGTATGCTTATTGGATTGGAACATACAGAGTTTGGGCAGGATGGTACGAGGAAGCAGCTGAGTGAACACATGCGACGTGAAGATGTTGACATTGTTGGAATCCAGGAGACGATTAGGCGGGACTTTTCTATCCAGGAGTTGCATGGGCTTAGCCCCTTGAAATTCGCTTGGCAATGGCTGCCAGCGACGGGGCTCTCCGGGGTATCCTCCTTGGCGTCAAGGAGGACACTTTTGAAGTAGAGGACATGGACCGGGGGGAGTTCTTTGTGAGAATGCTACTCACCCATAGACGTACCTCCTTTCAATGGGAGGTTATCATTGTCTATGGCCCGGCAGACCATGGTAGATCTCCGTTCCTAGTTGAGCTGAAAGCGAAGGTGGAGAGATGCTCCACTCCGCTGGTAATCGCTAGGGACTTTAATCTGAAAAGGTCCCCGGAGGATAAAAGCTCGGATAATGTGGATCACTTGAGGATGGAGCTGTTTAATGACTGCATTGCTGATCTCGACCTTAAAGAAATCAGGCGAGTAGGAGCTAGATATACCTGGACTAACAACCGGGTTGATCCTATCCGGAGCGTGCTGGATAGGGTCTTTGTATCAGTGGATTGGGAGATGGACTTTCCACTGTGTTGTCTACGCGCGCTGGCGAGGGTTGGATCTGACCATACCCCTCTATTATTCTCGCCAGGGGTGCACAACCCCCTAGGTTGAACCGCTTCCATTTTGAAAATTTCTGTCTTGAGCAGCTAGGCTTCCGGGAAGCAGTTCACGAGAAGTGGAATGCAGCGGACGCGCACCCGCCTAGGCTCTTTAATGCGGTGGATGCGTGGCATCACTGTGCCCAAATGATACGAAAGTTCATGAGGGGTTGGGGGGAAACCTTGGTGCCAAGGTCAGGAAGAGGAAAGCCCTGGTTTTAGGGGAGATCCAAATGCTTGACCTTGCGGCCGACTCAGTGGGTCTCACTGCTGAGGAGTGGCTTCAGTGGTACGCCCTTGAGGATTCCCTTATGGATATCTACAAGGGGGAGGAGGCCTTTTGGCGGCAGCGGAGCCGTCATAACAGTACCGTTAAAGGCGAGGCGAATACAACATACTTACATGCGATCGCCAATGGGCTTCGTAGGAAATGCTCGATTCCTTGACCGTGGGACGGGGAACGCCTATTGGAGGAGCCGAGAGAGATCTCCACCCACATTTACTCCTTCTATAAGGAGCTTTTCACCTCAGGACCCCGCACGGGGGTATCGATGGCAGTTGACCTTTGGCCAAAGAGGGTGCGGGTTTCTGAAGCGTAAAATAGGGATCTTACTCTCCCGTTTTTGCCCAAAGAGGTTTCGAGAGCAGTGATGGACATGAAGGCTAATTCGGCTCTGGGACCGTATGGTCTTTAGGTCATTTTCTTCCAGCGATTCTGGGAGACTGTTAAGGAGGTGATTATGTCAATGTTCCAGGAATTTTACATCGTAACACTAGTAATGTCTCGACTTAACTTTGGCGTGATTACCTTGATCCCCAAGGTGGTGGGGGCCTCGGACATCCGTCAATTTAGGCCTATTACAGTCCTCAATGTCATCCATAGGATCTTCTCTAAGGTGTGTGCCTCGAGGCTGGCTCCTATCCTGGAGCGCATTACACACCCGTACCAGTTCGTCTTTCTTAAGGGACGGTATATCCATGATGGAATCCTGCCTCTTCATGAAATTATTCATGAGGTGAACTCACGTCAGCAGAAGGGCGTGTTTCTTAAGCTAGACTTCCAAAAGGCGTATGACCGTTTGGACTGGGCCTTCCTCCGTCTAGTGTTGGAACGGAGGAGGGTGGATAACCGGATGATATGTTGGATCATGCAGATAGTTATGAGTGGGAACACGGCTATTGATGTTAATGGGGAGGTGGGCCCCTACTGTAGGCCGACGTGCGGGGTTAGACAAGGGGACCCCGTGTCCCCCTGTTGTTCAACGCCGCAGTTGATGCTATCGCAGAGGTCTTAGAGCGAGCTAAGACCGTTGGCCACCTTTCGGGTGTGGTGGGACATTTGGTCCCAGGGGCGGTGTGACCCACCTGCAATATGAAGACGACACCATGATTATGGTGGAGGGTCAAATCGGGATATCATCAATCTGAAGTTTCTCCTCCTCTGCTTTGAAGCCATGTCGGGCCTTAAGATTAACTTCGATAAAAGCGAGGTGATAATCATTGGCTATGACGAAGAGGAGCAATGAAGGATCGCGGACAACCTGAATTGTAGGCTTCATTCCCATTTACTTATCTGGGAATGCCTATCTGACATTCGCGTACCCTTATTAGGGACCTCGGTCCGCTAGTGGAGCGGGTCAAGACTAAGTCCGAACCCTGGCAGGGGAGATTTACTTCTAAGGGGAGTAAAACTAGCCTTATTGATTCTTGCCTATCTAGACTCCCCATGTATATTATGGGGTTGTATCTTCTGCCGGAGGGAGTGCATGCCAGTTTTGACAAGTAGCTATCTCGCTTCTTCTGGCAGGCCTCCAATGGGCACCAGAAATATCATATGGTTAAATAGGCCAATATTTGCGCCCCCAAGGAGCTTGGGGGCATATGTATAATCTCGTCCCGCCACATGAATAGGGTGCTGATGCTGAAGTGGGTATGGAGGATCCTTAGAGACGATGGCGGGCTATGGCTTCAGCTAGTGAAGTACAAATACCTACGCAGTTGCCCTCTTCTGGCCTGCGAGTGTAAGGATGGCTCTCAGTTTTGGAGAGCTATCCAATCCATCAAACATGAGATCCTACTTGGGGTGGCCTTTTCCGTAGGGGATGGACAAGGCACCCTCTTTTGGCTGGATCCGTGGTTGGGGGCCCGTCCCATGCGATTCGTATTCCCCGAACTATTCGCTATATGTTCCGACTCGAGATTGTTGGTAGCGAGTGCAGCACCAAATGGACGGTGGAACATTGGCTTCCGTCGCACGTTTGGTCCAGTGGAGGCTGCAAGGTGGGACCTCCTACTTGCTAGCCTCCTGTTATCTTTAGCGGACTCCTCAGATTCGGTATCTTGGACGTTGTCCCTCTCCGGTGGCTTCTCTGTTGGGTCTGCGTACCGGGCACTATTTAGAGGGCCTGGTATTCCGTGGACGACCCATTTATGGAATCC
>JAPCYS010001478.1:0-41872 GCA_028641055.1 Alopecurus myosuroides
TATCATTCTTCACAAATGCACAACGTGTAACATAGTCACATCAGAGGTACGAGTAAACAGGAGTTTAAGTGGCAGATATCCATGACATAGTTCATAGTTCTGAAACCATATCAACATGGGTCACACTCACACCGCCCAAGAAGAGTTCGACAACCAATTTATTTGGGATCCAAAATTGGACTAAGCTAAAAAAAATTGCACCGTGGGAAGTGATGCTGAAGTGATCACACGCTCGTTGGGAGACCCCAAATGGAAGGTATGACCCAATATAGCGAAAATCTTCCCCCAGTTAAGGAACCATGGTTTATCGAACCAGCAGGACTTCGTAGTCTTGAAGAAGGTTGCTTGAGCGTGAAAACTTCACACAAACACAAAGTCTCTTTTGCCCCAACTTTTCGGAAGGTTATCAATCTTCCGGTCTTGCTGAAAACAGAAGAATTAAACGTATAAAGTCTTGAAAAGTAACTAAAGTAAAAAAAATGATACAACAAGAAAACTATTATGAAAATGCTTTTAAAAAGGTTGTAATTATGAGAAAAATAGGACCGAGGGCATAGATTCACTAGTGGTGTCTTTTCAAAAAAAGAACATGTTGGGTGAACAAATTACAGCTGGGTAATTGACAAATCATGAACGTCTAACAATACTACTATGACGAGATATAGTTCATGGGTTCTAACATTGTAGGCATTACGTCAAGGCATATGGACCGCTATACAGCATGCATCCATGTACAAAAGTCCACCTCAAGAAAGCCATATAGAAAATCTCTCTGGTATTAAGTTGCAGCAACAAAGTGACTGCTTTGTGTGCAACAGACAAATGCATTAAGAACAATACGTAATGTAAGCAGTTGTCCTCGTCCATAGACAAGAGCAACGTTGTTTTCTCCCTAGTAGAAACAACACATCCTCCATTCGTCACGTTTCTGTCACTCGAGCATAGATTTAAGGGAGACCTGAACCTACCATCTAGCATATAAACCCTCTCTTGGAGGTGAAAAAAACTACGTGGCCAAGGTAATCATAAACACCAGAGAGCATTGGAAGACAAGATTAAAACTCTCTAATGATATAAGTGAAACATCTCAGATTGGCATGAAAAAAATCATAATCTCAGGGTTTAGGAACCCAACAAACACAACATGCACAATTACATAACGGTGGTATCAATCATGTGAGGCAGCTCATGAGACTCTAAACATGGAGGCATATGGGAGAGAACAACCATCTAGCTACTTCTATGGACCCGTAGTCCCGATATGAACTACTCAGTATCTGTCTGGAGGAGATCATTGCGATGAAGAGGACTCCGGTAACGATTCCTCCCTCCAGCAGGGTGCCAAAACTGGGCTCCAGAAGCCCTAGATTAGACTTTCAAGGTGACGGTGCTTCTTTGTATCTTTCGTGGAAAATAACCCCGTCCCTAATGTTTTTTGGGTTAAATACAATATATAGGCGAAGAGGCGGCATGAGGCGGTGGCCAGGGGGCCCACGGCCCCACCAGGCACGGCCTAGGGTGGGGCCGCGCTTGGCACCCCCTGGAGGCCCCCTGGCCCCTCTCCGGCTCTTCTTTGGACTTCGTCTTTGTTCCGGGTAAAAAACGATCTGTGTGGATTTTTAGCCCTTTCTGAGAAATTTCCTTCAGAACTTTTCTGAAATAGAAAAACAGCAAAAAAAATAGCAACTGGCCTGGGGCATCTTGTTAATAAGTTAGTCGATGAAAACATCCAGAAAACGATGGGAAACATGGTAATAACATAAGGGAACTAGGTAGAAAACAAGCACGGAGCATCAAAAGTTATAGATAAGTTTGCAACATACCAGCATCACCAAGCTTAACTCCTGCTCGTCCTCGAGTAGGTAAGTGATAACAAAATTATTTTTGAGGTGACATGAAGCCAACACAATATTGATCAATGTTGTGTAAAAACATTGCAAGCTGATATCAAAGTATTTTAACAAAGGCATGATAAAAATTATTTTAACTAATGTAAACTTAGCAACTGTGTTGCACATGAAAAGTAACACAAATATTTGACAATAAATAATGAGGCATTGAAAGCAATAAGTTTGTTTCAATCATAAATAAAAACATAATAACATGGTATCATGCCTGTCCTTCGTGGAATAGAAAAATATAAATGTTAGGACACCTTCAAAGTTTAAATCGTCTAGATACAAATAATTTAAAAACAAACAATACCACAATCATGAATCAATCAATAATAAATTTTCGGGACTATGCACATTATACTCAGAATGACAACTATGCTCTCTCAAGTGGTGCATAAAGCAATAAGATGAGGACTCAGTATAAAAGTAAAACAAAGGCCTTTCACAGAGGGAAGCAGAGATTACTCGTGTGCTAGAGCTTTTTATTTAATAAAATGGAGATATTGAAAATAATTTTGAGAGAGGTGTATGTCTATGTCAACGAATGCTATCAATGAATCTAGCATCTTTTCATGTTTAATGGCTTCAAGAGCGGCTCCCATAGAAGAATCATAACATTCCCATTCCCCTTTGTTTGCACAAGCTAAGTTCATGATTTCGCAAGTCCATAGTGTGAGAAGATTTTAATGCTATTGTTGTAGCTTAATTTGGACTGCGCACCCAGATGCGTGCTTTTTTTTTGCAAAATTAAGGACAAACACATTATTCATGCGAAAAAGATGTGAAGCCATCAAACATAAAAAAACATAATAAATCATTCAATGCGTCCTCATGAGCTAAAAGAGGAACTCAAAAAGGTTAATAATTTTGAAGGTTTAAAGGTAGCACATGAGAAATTTACTTAGAGTACTGGTGAAATACCATATGTAGGTAGGTATGTGTGGTGACCCAGCACACATTGCATGTATAGTACGCAATTCGATGACATAATACTCACAGAAGGACTTATCCGTGAATATTACATCCCTTAGAGTAGTACAACAAAAACATAGCAGGACCAGGCAAAGCTATAGAATACAAACTTCATTACAAAATCTTGAGAATCTCTTTGATGAATCAAGAAGATCTCCTGCAAATGAAACATCAGAAGAAGCAATGCGGAGCTCCAAGCTGAAGAAGAACTCTAGCTCAGAACTAAATCACTACAGCTGATGTCAACCCTAATCTATGGCTTGTATTAGCTAAGTCCATGAATGTTCTCCGTCTACACCTTGATAGCATCTGATCCACCAGCGTCGTTGATGATGATGCGTTACTGGCTAAGTAAGAGATGGCTCCTCCTAGCTTCATGAGTTAGTGCTGGCTTCACGATGACGGCTTCCGTAGGGCTTCAACTCTAAGCAGGGGGTCAAACGGGAACGAATGAGTAACGAGCGTTACTCAGCAAGTTTATGATATATAGTGGGTAATTTGATGCACTAACTACAGCTTTAGACTCGAAAGATTCGTAAGCTAATGCAAGGTTTTGTAAATCTTTCTTCAAGAGGTTGCTTTTAATTCCAAAAACTATGTCTGCCAGATCTTCACAGGACTAGAACTTCATGGTGTTGCCTTTCCTGCGGTGTTTGCAGATCCTTCCCGGAACAGTGGGTAACATGCCACATCCTTTTACACTATGCAGAGGTGCGTTACTTTACCCATGGGCGACCAATACCATGTTGCACAACCAGGCGTACGTTCCTGTCCGCTCCCACTTAGGTGTGGGTCCCGATTGTTGGTCCAAGCCAAACCGTGCTTCTCCGCACAACACATGCCCACCCATTTCTGCCAGCAGGTTGAACGCCTGATTCCACCCCTCACGATGGAGATCTACGCGCCCCTGGCAGACACTCATAGACCCCAGAGTCCGCGGGAATTAAGGGATCCCACCCATGTGCATGTAGTATCGCAAGACCTACAGCGTACGTCTCTGGCAGCCCGTTGACATGCAAACGAGAGAAGATCACAGCTGACTTACTCCCTCCCATAGAAGACCCATGGTTAACGCGAATTTACGGCGCAAGAATCCTGACGGCAGTTGTTGTTAAATCCTAGGTAATACTTTCCCATGCAGATGAAACCTTCCTTTGACCTATTCATCTTACCATGGTCACATCCGCCCACCAAATAGAACACTACCACTCGGGTAGTCATTCAAGTAGTCATATTATTACAAAAATAGGATCATGCATTCTTTGGAGACTAGGTGGTAATACGATAGAGTTTTCGCAATTAGTTTGTTATGAAGTACTGCAAAGGATATGAGCAAGTGATGAACTTGCCTGAGATAGAAATAACGACAATAATAATCCATGTCTTCGGGTTCAAGGGTCTCTTAGAAAATCCCGACATCTGAAAGATAGCAAAGTAGTCCCGGTAAGGACTACAGAAAACACTGGTAAGATTATACATGCATAGTAGTGAGATGCATCGTGAAATACCCTGGAAAATACCCCAGCTTATAAATGTAAGTCACGTTTGAAACGATAATGTAATCACACAGGTTTTAGGTGAGTTGTGTCATTACTTGTGGTGATGTGGTTCTTACTTCTTTTGATCTTACATGTGTTTCACTTTTACTTAGGAAACAATTTTTATCATGTTTAAGTACAAGTGTTATCACATGGTTAGGTAATAAGACAACATCACATGGAAAAAAACTATTGAAAAGATAACAAACACATTTTATTTATCTCCATAGGTGTAGAACTAATGACAAAGAGTTTAATTGAAAACGATGAACTAATACAACTACTCTATCATCACACAACTTGCTAGTGACTTGTGATGATAGGTTTAGTAGGTGTGAAAACATGAGGATTTTATTAATAAGGAAAATAATATTTGTGGTAGTTGTTTATGGTTATAATGGAATATTATAGCATTCCATTATACCCTTAAAAACAATTTCATAAGTTGAGCAAAATGTTTTATGTTTTACATATTTGAATTGGAAATGCTTTTCTCTTTAATTTGATATAGCATTCAATGCTTTCTAAAAATATATGAATAAATTATTAATTTATTAGTTTTAAATGAATTAGATGACTAGGCAAATATTGCACACATGAAAAATTGGTCAGATGACCATGAAAACATCATAGATGAGTTTCATTCGTCATTTTGAGCATTTTGGTATATAAGTTGTATTTTTCTGATTTTATGAATTATTTATTATTTTTCTCAATTTTTAAATGATTTAATTTAATTCAGAAAATGTTCAATTTTAAACTTTATCAACATGTTTGAAAAGTTGATAAATAAATAGATTATATTTTTCTGATTAATGTGATATATAATTTATATTTTTCTGATTTATAGAATTGAATTTATTGATTTAACAAGTTTTAATCATTTTCTGCCAATATTCAAATTGACAGGTGGGACCCATCGATCAGTTTTATTTCTAACTAAAAATAAAAGAAAAGAAAAAGGAAAATCTCCCCTGACATCAGGGTGATGTCATCGCAGGAGAGGATTTCTCCTGTCCGATTGAAATCCATCGAATTGCTAAGAATTTTCGAGTTTTCTTTGTTTCAGTAGCTAGAGGGCGACTCAGTGAACGCAGGGGTGGCAGAGATGTGACCAATTGGTCACTGGAATGTTACCGGCGACGAGCTCTCGCGGTGGCCGAACAACGGCGACGATGCTAAGGCGATACAAGGACGGAGGAAGAGGGGAAAAGGGTCCTTGAGGTTCCTCTGCTCACCAGAATTGCAGAGGAGAGGTCGAGGTGGCCGGAGAAGGCTCGACGGCGACATGAGCTTGCAAGAATGGCGGCGCGACCGTCGTAGAAGATGACGTCGATTCAGCAAGCTCCGGCTTTCGCAGCATCCGTGCATGCTTGAGGAGGGAGAGGAGACGGCGACAAACTCGAGGGTGTGCTCAGCAGGGATAGCCGTGGCCGAAGATGGTGGCGACGAGCGGCGGCCGAGAGGAATTAGGGTTAGGGTTGCGGGTCAGTTCTCTGCAGAGAGGGACAGAGAGAATGTGTGAGGATAGAGGAGGAGTAGAGCGAGATGCAGACGCCTCTTGTGCTTCTTATCTTGGCGCCAAGACAGCGAGTAGGAGGTGGCAGCAGCCACGGCGTCGACACGCTCTCCTCTGCCTTCTGGCAGAGTAAGAAGAAGAAGAAGAAATGAAATGTCTAATTGCAATAACCCACTGTAGTTTCTGAAATTTGCATTTTAGTCCTTCTGTTTAAAAAAAACACTGTTTTCAGGATCTTTCTGTAAACATAAAAAAATAATAAAAATCAGTTTTGAAATCCTTATTAAATTTCCAAATTTACCATGTTTTTCTTTTTCAATTTTGAGCAAGATTTAAATTTTATACTTAGGGTGCTAGATTAAGTGATTTTATTGTTTTCACTCTATTAAATTTATTAAATGTCTTAAAATTTATTTTAGGCATGAATATCACATTCAAACAACACACATAGGGGTCCCAAGTGGTGTGTTATAAGTGGATCATATTGGATACAATTCCTTAGAGAAAATAAATGGTGTCACTACTAGGTAATGTTTCTATATACTGTAACGAAAATCACCCAATAGGGAATTTTATTCCATACGAAACCAGATGGTGTTAGGTAATGAATGGATCTGTTTTCCTTTGTGTGGCTTTGTTATTTTCATCTTTGGGTTTCTTATCAAGCCTGGTGGACAGTTCCTTATATCATCTGTAAGCCATGTTGTTGTTTTCAGTACTGGATTAAATGGAAACATGTGTGGCTTTGGAATCTCATTTCTCTGTTTCCCACATAGGTTCCACTATGGATGTTATCCCATGTTTGTTTTAGAAACATGTGATCATTTGCATGGTTATGTGTAGATGTATTTATGTTGTTATCTGTTAGTCTTATATATGAAAAGGATCTGGAAAACAAAGTGTTAAGGTTGTTACCATTAACCTCCACATATCACAGACATGTGGATACTAGGACTTGTTATCATTTCATACTTGATAAGTGTTTCCATTAAATAGATTATCATGTATCCTTGTCTCTGATGAGCTTGACAAGGAATAGAGATTATAGGTCTTCAATATCACCTAATGATACCCTGGATAATTTCTTATGCTAGGTTTCCTTACTAAACCAGTGTTTCTCCTTGTTGACTTTTGTTGCTTGATGTTCTTCTCTCTAGTTGCCACTAGTCTTCTGTTATCACCTTTGTCCATTGCAGGTAGGTTCATCTCTTGGTCTCCAACTTCAACTATCTTACCCTTGAGGTGAAAACAACCAGTTTTCCCAAGCAAAGATTTTACTTAGAGGATTATAAAATAATGTAGGTTCATTTTATGACATCAAGTTGCCATATGCATATAGGAAGAATTTGTTAACAAGTGGACCAGACTTGCCTCCAAATTACTAATCATATACAATTGGCTGAGATGTACTAGGTTATTCAACCTTCTGTTTGTTTGTGTATGACACTCAATTGTTTGAGTATACAAAAGTGATCTGTTAACAAGGTAGCTAGTCCTGTTATCAACTTCTATATAACACTAACAAAGGAATATCACACTATTTCAAGAGAGTTAATAAGATCATATCAAAATATAAGAGTTTCCAAATACTCTTATATTAGATTGAAGTAGCACTTCTAGAATATTCTAGAGAATCTTCCTAAAGATCTTCTAGTGATAGTTTCTCTTTCCTTGTGGGTTCTTCTTTTGCAGAATGACTTTGAGAAGATTGGAAACAAGATAAAATAGTCTAGGCAACATAACAAGATCTAGATTAAGAGTTAGTTCATGATTTTATTATCCTTCCATACATTTATCATCTTATTTCCAATAGTATATCTACTTGTTTCATATATGATTGGTTTTCCTTAGCTTTGACTTTAATTCCTCAATAGAGGTTATATTTGTTGTTAACCATTAGTTGTATCTGGAGATACCTTAGTTGTTGAATATTAATGTGGATAGAAATATGGGGTGTTTGTGGAATGAGGACTTAAGATAATAAGTTGATCAAATGGTTCATTGAGGTGTTGATAATTGATATGGTCACTTGTATAAGATGAATGAGACAATGAGCATGTGAATGTTATTAGGTTTAATTACTTATGTCATAGTTGTTATTTGTTTTCCCAAGTGTCATGATTTACTTTATATTCATCTCTTTATTACCTTTGTCATTCATAATACAGATATAGAGGTTTGAGAATATCATAAGTAATGATCAAGGCTTAATAGTAGTTTAAGAAGATTTAATTCTTCTTTTAGGTACTTGTTTTAGGGTGGATGAGATATGTACATATTCGATAAATATGTTAATACAAATCTTATGTCATTTCCCACTTGTGGGTTTGAGTTAACACTTGTTTGTGTCACTTGTGTTCTATTGAAACTTTGTTTTTACTTGCAATGTATTACTTAATAGTTACTAAATAATTTGGAAATATGTTGTGTGAATGGTTGATAACTTAAGAGTTCATGATTAGAGAATACAACATCTCTATTGATGTGTTGGTTCAATTGTGTATTACTATCTTGTGGAAGTGTGATCACTAGTTATGAGATTTGGATACTCACCCCTCTTTGAGTTCTAGATACCTAGTGAATTATCCCAAGTGACTTATATACTTGTGGTTAAGCTTGTTGAGAGTTTGTGTTGGTCACAACCAATTATGGTTTATGTTATCAAGTGATTTGGTTTCTTAAGATACCTGTTATAAAGATCGTTCCAAATGTACTCTTGACTAGATGAACTAGACCTATTTCATCATGTCAAGTGAAACTTTGGTCACTTTGATTCGTTTAAACTTTCGCGCCAGAATTTCTTGTACTTTTAGATGCATGCTTTGCAAATGCACATATTAAATTTATATCCTTATAACCTCCCAAACAATGGGACGTTACAGTATGGTTGATACATTTGGCAAAGTTTGGTTTTTGGGAGTTGGATGCACAGGTAGATCTTGTACTCAGTACAGATCAAGGCTAGCATAAGAGTGGGAGCAACCAACTAAGAGATCAATAACGTCCATAATCATGCATAGTGACAAAACATTATTAGTCAAAGCATGAAGTGATATTACAAGTCAAAAACTAAATGATCATCAAGGCTAGATGTGACTTTGTTTATAGTCATAACATGGTGTGAGCATGCGCCAAGTCAATCCAAGTAAATCATTCAAAGGAGAATATCACAATACCATGCTTCAATATGACGAAACAACACATGATTTAATTTCAATAGAACATTAAGAACCCTCGGCTATTTGAGACTAGTCATGATACATCATAAATAACTAAGCACACAATTACAATAAAACCTAACATGACATGCCAAAGTTTAAGCCACAGTCAAGACAAGCTTCCTTTTGCACCATACTAAGCATGAAACATTTTACTCTTTTCCAACACCAATTAACTTATTTGAAACAACTCTAAAAGAAAATATTCATTAAAGACCAGAGAGATAATAATATATAACTGAAGCAAACCAACAAGATCTGAGAAAAAATTGAGTGAAAAACAAGAGATAAACACAGTATTAGCACAAATTGAACACTCACAGAATAATGAGAGTGAAAACTAGAGTATTTTAGACAATGAAAACGTAGCATGTATCTCTCCAAACTCAAATGTGCTAGGATCCAACCATTCATTACAGCAAAGAAAACAAAACAAAATTGAAAGCAAAATAAAATGATGTTCCAAGAATAACACATAACATGTGAAACAATAAAAATATAGTGTTATGAAAGAAACATGATATTTTGTGGAGGAAGAAGGGGATGCCTTGGGCATCCCCAATATTTGAATCTTCTACTTATTGGATATGTATTGGCGTGACATGGGCATCCACAAGGTTGTGATTTTGTCCATCCTTCATCTCATCATATCATTCTTCTTTAACTACACTTGAAAACTTCCTCCACCTAGAACTTCTAACAATATTTATTACCAATGTTAGTGCATCAAAATAATAAATCCACTTGGTTAAGCACAAATTTGTCAAAACTGAACATCAGGTAAAGATGAATATTTTCGATGCACTTCTGTAGCTAAAATAAAAAAGTTAGAAACTAATGAAAGTTAGATAATAGTCTCGGGCAGGTTCCCAAGAATTATCAAAAAAATCTTCAAGTTCTTCCTAAGAGAACCGAGGATTTTGGTGAAGCGCAAAAATCTAGACAGAAAACAACAATTTCCCCAAATCATACAAACTCTCTATTAGAGGTTACTTTTGGCAAAAAATGAAACAAAAAGGATAAGGAGCGGTTTTCACAGAGGTAACAACTTTCAAGACACAAAAATAACAAAATAAAACAGAAGAAAACATATAAATAACGAAGGTAGAACAAAGTGGGTTGTCTCCCACAAGCGCTTTTCTTTAATGCCTTTTAGATAGGCATGAAGAAAAAATCAAGTATTATTATTCAATTTGAGGAGTTCAACTCATCATAGAGGCATTTAATTTTCCACACACACAAGGTTTAGAATCTCCTCTCTCTTCTCTTAGGTTTACTATTTTCATCAAAGAGATTCTCTGGAACAACCCAACCAAAATTTTCCTCTAATGCCTCAGACATTGCCAAAAGTTTGAATGGTATAGGGATATTAATTTCTTCTTCACATTCATTTTTACCATCATATTTCATTCTATCAATATCTAAAGTTTTCAAAGTATGTATTATGGCAAGACCGTAGCCAAGCACCTTATAACGAGCAAAAAAAATTCTAGCTTTTAAAATTCTAGTAGTAAAGTATTTAACACCAAATCTCTTTCTTTTCCTCTTTCCATGCTATCAAGTTTAAGAAACATTTGTTGTATAATAGGATTGAGGTTGAAAAACCTAGCTTCTATCATGGAAACCAAAGAAGCTATAGCGGTCTTGTAGTCATGGGAAAGTTTGACTACAGGCTTGTCATTAAAATCACGAAGCCTATTAACATGGTCAAAGAATTCTTCAATATTATTTATTACAATAATGAATCATTTTCCTAATTTCAGATCTTTCATAGAAAATTTAGGGGTAGGCATCTTAGTAAACCAGAAACAAAAACTAACACGAAGGCGAAACTAAATAACAAAACAACTAAAAGACTAGAAACTAGAGAATTGAATTTTTTTTTCAGTTTTTGATAAAGAGAAAACAAGACTAAACAAAAGTAAACCAAGCAAGAACAAAACAAAAGAAAGAGGGTGGAGTGTGAGACCCCTTGCATCAAGCTAGAAGTCCCCTGCAACGGCGCTAGAAAAAGTACTTGATGTTGACGTGATCACACGCTCGTTGGGAGACCCCAAGCGGAAGGTATGATCTAGTCTAGAGGAAGCTTCCCCTAGTAAAGGAACCAAGGTTTATAGAACCAGTAGGACTTTGTAGTATTAAAGAAGGTTGATTCTGGTGCGTCAACAAGCATGGAACCTGCACACAAACACAAACTCTCTCTTGACCCAACTTTCCGGAAGGTTGTCAATCTTCCGGTCTTGCTGAAAATAGGAGAATTAAACGTATAGAGTATTGAAAAGTAATTAAAATTAAAATGGAACAACAAGGAAACAATTATGAGGAAAATAGGACCGGGGGCCATAGGTTCACTAGTGGTGTCTTGATATGTCTCAAACGTATCCATAATTTATGATGTTACATGTTGTTTTCAAGCCTTATGCTACATATTTCTTATACACTTTATGTCATTTTTGTGGATTTTCTGGGACTAACCTACTGACAAGATGCCACAGAGCCAGTTCTCGTTTTCTGTTGTTTTTAGTTTCAAAAAAGTTGTTCTGGAAATATTCTCGGAATTGGACAAAACGAAGCCCATAAGTCTTAGAAATCTGTCACGTACATGGAGTCCGGAGGGGACCCGAAGGGGGCATCAGGGGCCCCACACCATAGGGCGCCCCCCCTCTAACCGCGTCTGGGGGTGGTGTGGGCTTCCTGGCCGCCCACCGACGTTGCCCTCTCGCCTATTTATACCTCTCCTCGGGTTAAGCCTAAATACCAGAGCCTTTTCCACCAAAAACATCCGCAACCGCCGTCATTCTCAACCCTAGCCGGGAGGGTTCTAGAGCTCTCCCCGACACCCTTCCAGGATGGGAATTCATCACCGGAGGGCTCTACATCACCATGGCTGCCTCAGGAGTGATGTGTGTGTAGTTCATCCCTAGACTACAGGTCCATAGCAGTAGCTAGATGGTTGTTCTCTCCTCTTTATGCCTTATGTTTAGATTTGTGAGCTGCCTAACATGATCAGGATCATACTATTGTAATGGTACATGCTGTATTTGCTGGTACCCGATGAATATTGAATGCTATGTACAACGATTATCAATCTCTCATGTTCTTTCATGTGTATGTTATTTATGATCTTGCATACTCTCCGTTACTAGTAGATGCTCTGGCCAAGTTGATGCTTTTAACTCCAAGAGGGAGTATTTATGCTCGATAGTGGGTTTTTGCCTCTCTTTCACTCACGCTCGAGTGACATAAATGTAACGGGTGGGGGATCTTCTGTTGCCATTAGGGAGAAAACAACAATGCTTTGTCTAAGGATAATTTTATTGTTTACATTAGACACTTTGCTTAATGCAATCACCTGTTGCTTGCAAATTAATACCCGAGGTTTGATTGGATGATGCTCCGAGGGTGGATTGTTAGTCATAGATGCAGTTGGATAACGGTCTATGTATTTGGTTGTAATGACCGCATGAATCATATAGTAATCATCATGTCATGCATATGCAGTACGGTGCAGCCTTTATATCTGTCAATTGCGCCCAGCTATAATTTGTTTACCCAGCATGTTATCTATCTGTTTCGCAGAGACACCACTAGTGAACTGTGGACCCCGGTCCATTTCTTTACATTGATATACAACCACGGCAACCGCTGTTTCCCTACTGCAATTACTGTTTTCATACTGCCATCGCTGTTCTCTTTCATCTACTGCAAACAATTACTATTTTCCACACTATACATCTAATCTTTGTTTTAGCAAACCGGTGAGATTGACAACCTCACTGCTTTGTGGGGGCAAAGTAAGTTGATTGTGTTCTGTAGATTCCACATTGCTACTGAACTAGTACTGCGCGCTGCCAACATCAGATGCATCAACCTTTAGAAGTGCTTTATTTCTCCTACTGGTCGATTCAACCTTGGTTTTTTTCTGAGGGAAAACTTCCCGCTGCACTCTTCATACCTTACACTTGGGGTCACCCAACGAGTGTGTATTTTCTACACTATACGTCTAATCCTTTGTTTCAGCAAAACCGGTGAGATTGACAACCTCACTGCTTCGTTGGGGCAAAGTAAGTCGATTGTGTTGTCTAGATTCCGCGTAGCTGCTGAACCGGTCGTGTGCCCTGCCAACATCAGCTGCATCAACCTTCAGAAGTGATTTCTTTCTCCTACTGGTCGATTCAACCTTGGTTTTTTTGTGAGGGAAAAAATTCCTCTACACTCTTCATACCTTGCACTTGGGGTCTCCCAACGAACGTGTGTTTACCCGCCATCAAGCAAGTTTTCTGGTGCCGTTTCCGGGGAGGAAGAAGATTTCTGCAAGGGGAGTTTCTCACTTCCAATCTCTTTACTTTGTTTTTTTTGCTTAGTTTATTTTATTTTGTCTTGTTTGCTTCTCTATATAAAAAACACAACAAAATTTAATTCTTATTATAGATGTTATTTTTGTTATCCTGTTTTTTGTATTGCCCTTTTTTACTTGCTTTATAAGCTTGCTATAAATGGTTCATTTCTTTGGGTTCACGGAAGAACAACAAAAAAATTATAAGGAACACCGCTTGTCACAAAAAGGGATACAATTATGGGAACAAATTAATAAAATGCATATCATTGCTAGAAACTTGTGCTCTACTTATAATGTTACTTATTGCTTTGATAAATATTGTTGCTGTAGGAGGTATAAACACCTCCCTTTTCAATGTGAGTATAATGATAATGTTGCCATATCTTTTTATGTTAAGGGAAATTATGACTTTTATGATGTGGAACAAATTGAGGAATTTATTGCTTGGAAGGGTGCATTTGAAATTTCTTATTTGCTTGAAAATATTGATGATGCACCTTATAAATACGAGATTTATGCTATACTTGAATATTTCTTTGATAATTACAAGGATTGTAATTACTACATAATTAAATATGTTAATATATGTTCTCCCCCAAAGGAGGTGACTAATACCTTGCAGGAGCCTATGGAAGAAGAAATTGCTGAATCTGGAAGCTCATTGGATGAAAAAGAGGAGGAGAGTGATGATCAAGAGGAGGAAGAATGAAATAGCTACCCATGTCTACCTTCCAATGAGAGTAACTCTTTAACTCGTACCTTATTTGATTGCCCTCCATGCTTACCAAAGGAGGATGAGTGTTATATTGATAATTCTGATGATTCTTTTGAAATATCCCTTTTTGATGAATTTGATACTTGCTATACTTGTGAAATTGATACTACTATGAATGGAACTTGTGAGAATGATATTTCTACTGTTCTTTATGATAATCCATGCTACTTTGATAGATCCTATGATAAATTTCTATTTATTCCAACTATTGATATGCATGATAATGAGGAAGTTTTTTTTTTAGAAAATTTATATGATAATGCTTTATATGAAGGTCCTATGTTACTTGATGTTATAAATTATAATGCTACTGAAAATAGGATTGCTATAATGTGTATCTTTTAAGAGTGACCAGTCATCTTGTTTTGCTATTGCAAAACGTGGGAAAGAAGAGGTCTTTATTTTTTATTTTGATTCCGCTATTTTTTAGCTTTATATGAATTGTGTGCTTTTAGACCATGAAAAACATGCTTTATGTGATAATTATGTTGTTGAGTTTGTTCATGATGCTACTGAAAATTATTATGAGAGAGGAAAATATGGTTGTAGGAATTTTCATGTTTCTAAAACACCTCTCTTTTTGTTGAAAGTTTTGAAATTGCTCTTGTTCTACCTTCTCGTTATTTTTAGTTTGAGATTCTTTAATTTATTTATTTACAAGATTCCTATGCATAGGAGGTGGGTTAGACTTAATTTTTTTATACTTTCTTCTTGATTTTCTCTTTTGCTTAATTCATATTTCTTATGTGAGCATCTTCTTGCTTTCTAGGCGTAGCTAAAAGGCGTTAAATAAAATCACTTCTTGGGAGATAACCCATGGTTTTATTTTTTGCATTGTTTTTCTCTGTTTTCTTTGAGTCAAGGTGTTGTTTACTTCTGTAGCAGCTCTTTTTTATCTTTATTTTCTCACATTTTTTGTGCCAAGTCAAGTCTCTAGTGAAAGTTGAGGTTAGATTTGGATTTCTGCGTAGAAAAAAAGACTTCTGCTGTCCACCGTATAAAATCGTATAAATCACAGAAAGATCAAAATGACTTGCAAATTTTTGTGCTTATTCCCCATCTAATTCCAAACTTTTTTTAGCTTTGAGTTCTTCGATTTGAGCAACATAAGTGCCCCGAAAAAAAATCATCTTTACAAACTGTTTTGGTTTTGACAGATTCTGCATTTTTACTTGCATTCTCTCTTTTACTATGTCGAGTGGATTTCTTTTCTCCACAAAACATCAGTGGCTGTAGCTAATATTTAAAAATTACTAATAACTCTTGTTTCCAAGGAGAACATGTGAATTTTTGATTGTGCACTAACCCTCTAATGCGAATTACTTTGAGTTTGGTGTGAAGGAAGTTTTCAAGGGTCAAGAGAAGAGGGTGATATGATGTGATCAAGAAGAGTGAAAAGCCAAACCTTGGGGATGCCCCCATGGTTCATCCCAACAAATTATAAGAAGACTCAAGCGTCTAATCTTGGGGATGCCCAAGGCGTCCCCTTCTTAATCGGCAATTTATCAGGTCACTTTTAGTGAAACTATATTTTTATTCGGTCACATCATATGCACTTTACTTGGAGTGTCTGTTTTTTTTCGTTGCTGCAAATAATATGTTTGGAACCCATCATTCTTTGTGTGGGATATATACACGCTCCGCTTTTCAGATGAATACTCGTTTTCTTCCATGCTCGTATTCTTAGTTTTTCTTCTAGCTGCTGCAAATCCTTTTAGCTCCTGTTTTTCATGCATCTCTTATACAGAGTTCTTAGTTCTAGTAGAGTTATATTAGTACTCTCTTGTTTCATTGCTATATTAGTTGGAGATTTTGTGTTCAAATATTTATTGAATGGTGTTTGATGGAATTAGAAAATGCTACATGTGGTAGGCGATATGTTGGAAAGACTTGCATACTCTTGTAGATCATTAAACTGTTTCTCTTGATTATTTGTTGTTGTTTTGAGATATTAATATGCTTAGTGGTAAAAAAAAATAATGGTTGGTCTAAAATCTTGAAACTGTGCCACACTCGAATAACCAGTTGATAGTATAATGGTATATGACTTCCTCTGCTGATAACATTGTAATGGATTTTTGTTACGCGCTACGGTCGGGGTAGCCAACACTGACTTGTCACTGCCACAGACCCTCTTGGAGTGATTTTCATTATGCCTTGTATGATCGTATTTTGAGTTGTAATCTTTTAATTTGAGTGTTCTAAGTTGCGGTTTTCTGGCATTTCCACCATACATATTTGCTAGCCTCTTCGGTACTGTGTATTGCCCATTCTCACATTGAGAGTTGTTTCAAACTTCGCCAGTGCATCCAAACCCCGTGGGAGGACATTGTTCTCCTACACATAAGCCTAAAATATCTTCCTCAAAACAGCCACCATACCTACCTATCATGGCATTTCCATAGCCATTCCGAGATATATTGCCATACAACATCCATCATCATTATGTTAATTGTTTCACTGTTATTTTGCATACTGCTACATTGGCAGGAGCATTTAGTTCTATATATCAGAGATATTTTAGTTTCCGTTATGAGTACTAAAGTGTGATAATTCATTGTAAATAGAGTGTTTCCACTACCAGTGAGGTTATTAAAAAAAGGGAGAGAAAAAGCCCAAAGAAAAAACAAGAAGAAAGAGGGCCAAAGAGAGATAATAAAGAGAGAGGGGGCAACATTTCTATCATTTATTCCACACTTGTGCTTTGTTAGCACCAATACTTCAGTTTGGAGAGAGTTTTCATTTTATGGCTTGCATAACTATGTGTGGAACTTTACATTATAGAACTTGGCTTGTATATTCCAATGACGAGCCTTCTCAAAAGTGATCTAGGTCTTCGTGAGCAAGCAAGTTGGATGCACCCCCACTAGTTCCATTGGAGAGCTTTCATACACTTATAGCTCCATGTGCATCCGTTGTGTGGCAATCACTACTCCTTGCATAGCTTCGATTATAAGACTTCCTCTTGTCTAATGATCACTTTAAGCTGTGTGAGACTTTCTTCCATTGACCTATCAAACCCCTCATAATGTTCTTTTAGCCATAACATCCTAGTTCCGAGGACCAATACAGAACGCTTGCTTGTTTTGAGTGCACAAATAGTTTGATGATTTTCCTACGCACATATTGTTGTCACTTGACGTGATCCTAACAGGAGTTGTTGTGAGAGTTTGATGCCTAGGATGATTATATTGTTGTTCTTGAAGCTTAAATCATCTTTAATACACTTTGCACAGTTGATTGTCTTTTAATATTGATTCATTGAAAAGTTTTACTTTGTTCTTCCTAGTGGTTTATACATTACCCTATTTGATATCAACTATAAACCATAACCTTTATCCATTTGATCTTAGTTTACATGCTTTACATTGTGATGATCAAGTTTATGTTGGTAGCATGTCACCTGTAACACCTGGGGTGCTACCCTATTAGAGAGTGTTTGTTTTCTTTTTGCTTGCATCATATGCATCACATGAGCATTGCATTCTGTTTTTTTTTTCAAAACAAATCAAAATTCAAAACAATTTAGACTTTCACCCCTTGCTCAAAAATTTCCAATTTCAAACTTGCAAACTAAATCACTCATTTGTTTTCAATAGTTTGAAATTGTTTTAAACAAATTGCTTGCTAAGTAAAAATTGTCCCTGTTATTAAAACCCTAATGGCTAATTCAAAAATTCAAATCAAATCACTCATTAACTTGTTGGTTTTAATCAAACAATTAATTCAATCAATTCTAAATCATTTCAAATTCAAACCAAGTCTTCAAATCAGTACCTTTTTGAATCCATGAAGTTCACCACACAATTATAATCTTTAAATCACTTTAAACCTTAGGGGTAACACTATTAAAAATGCCTTGTTTTCATAATGTTTATTTAATATTGAAAATTCATTCAATTTGGTTCAAATGCAAACAGCAATTTTAATCTCAACTTTTTGAAATCAAATCTTGGAAAATGGTTTCTAATTACCTAAATAACTTAACCTAATTTTTTCTAGAATTTTTACTAAGTTAAAAACCTACCTTTTCTTCCAACACTAAACCCTACAAAAAAAAGCAGAAAAGGAAAAAAAAATAAAAGAAGAAAACGTAGGAGAGGGGCAGCCCACCCCTTTCTTTTCCTTCTCCCACAGCCCACCTCTCTGCCCAAGCCCATTTCCTTTTCCCACTTCTAGCCCAGTACCTGTTCGATCATTGTCGTCTTCCTCCCTCCCTGATGTCATCATCGTGCGACAGCAGGAGAACCACCGATCACCTTCTCCCCCCTCCTGGATGCGCTGCCGTACCAGCGCCAGCCCCCAATAAAACCACCCCCCTCTGCGTGCCCTAGCGCTACCCCTCTCCTCTCCCCTAGCGCCGTCGTCTCGCCTCTCTCCCCCCCCCCCCCCGCGAGTTCGTTCCTCTGTTTCTGAACCTCGACACCGTACACCCGCCGTCAGACCACCGCCACCTTCCCATCTCCACAGCCACCTCGAGGAGGATCCGCGGCCGGGAATGGAACCGCGGCGGTCCCTGGTGTCTCCCCGTCCCCTCGTCGCTTGCCGGGAGCGGCCGTGGACGCCACGCCATCGCCGGAGGAGGACATCGCCGCTTCTGTCCGTCAGCAGCTCGACCTCCTCGAGCGAACGAGGTGCGCGTCTCCCCTGCCCTCTCCCCTCGCTCTCTGTCCGCCTCCGCTCACACATCCCCGCACCGCACGCACACCGCGAGCGCTAGTCCCGTCGTGCTCCACCGGAGGCCCGCCGTCGATCGAACCTCCTCTCTGTATCTCAGTCTGTGCGTGCCTGAACCTGCAAAGAAATTTCAGAAAAACTGACGGAAAACACACTTCAACCTGTCACCTGCCCTGAACCATTCACGAAACGTTTCACAGCCCAGTTGGTTCCACCCCTCTCGCGCGTGGAACAGGTCCTGGGTTCGATCCCAGGGGCGCACGCCCTTTCCTCCTTTTTTCCCTTCGCGCGCAGCCTAGCCCCACCCGTCATACACCTCTGATGCCATCTCACAACGCACCCACGCCCGCGTGGCTGCCACCTGGGCACGGGCCCGCGCCGCAGAGACCCAGGCTGGGTTGCCCTGGGTGAAAAACGCCCCAGGGGCCCCTCTGCGAATTCTTTTCTTTCTTTTAGGCCCCTGTTTTTACAGTTTGACCCCTAATTTTAAAGTGGTAATAACTTTTATTTCCTAAGTCCAAAAGATAAAAATAAAATATGTTTCTTGACCCAAATTTAATGATCTACCTATCCAAAGCATTTGTTTTCTGTTTTGAACTTTCAAAATGCAATTCAAATTTGAATTCAAATAATTCAATTGTAATTTGCAACAATTCATACATAATTCATACTATTTCCAAATAAGGCAAATAAAATATGTTTTCCATACCATTTTGAATAACCTTTTCAAAATAAAATTTTGTTTCATGGTTTGAATAATTTAAATTGCCTAAATAATTTAATACTTGTTTAATTCATTTAAATTTGATAAAATCATTACTTGCTCAAAATAAAATAATTTTGAACATGCAAAATGTTTTCAAACCATCAAAGTGTGAACTTTTCAAATGTGAGTTTGAAATTATGTTTTGAACAAATGAAACTTCAATTAAATTCAAACTTGTTTCAAATCCATTTAAAACTTGTTTAATATTGTTTAATTCATAATTAAATTATCCTAATTCCAATTTCAATATTTGAAACATGTAATCCACCTAAAATTTTGTGTTCTAATCAAATATGAACTTTGTATCTGTTTTGAACAATTTAACTTGCTGAAACAACAATTGTTTGTGTGACACCCTTAAGGAACCAAATTTTCTAACTTAATAAATAAATTTCTAAAATTGGTAAACCTTATTTCCAACTGGTTCTATTGTTGTTATTTTGTTGTTTTCCTCATCCATGCATCATACTAAACCACTTTCACCTGATGATTAGTTGGAAAACAATTGTTTCAACCATAATTCATGGGCTTTTCGTATGCAACTCAAATTGCATATGGCTCCATTTAAACCTGTTTATCATGTCAACTAGTTTATTCTGATGCATCTTTAACTTGTCATGCATCCATATCTAGATCATGCTGGATCTTTTGCCGTAGTAGTAATTGTTGCATCCGGTGTTTGTTCGAGGTTCATTGCTTCTTCCCGGATAGGACGTTGAGATGATGTGAGCAACGACAAGTTCTGCTACCTTGCGGGATCTCAGGCAAGTATACTCACTTGCTGCCAAATGGCTGCCTTTCATCACTTGTTACCGATTCTTTCCGTTATTCTTATTCTAGCCTGTTGTTACGATGCTTGTGTCTCGATCCTATTATATGTTTACCTTGCAGCCATGATATAGCCTTTCCTTCCACTTCCTATTACCTGTTGCTTGTTTACCCTGTTGGCCCTCGTGTCGTAGTTGCATGCTTAGGTTTTTTGTGCTCGAGTCTTGTTATCCTTTGTCGTATCACCTGTTTAGTTGATAGTTGGGTTTCAATTCAATCAACAAACTGTTAATGTTTTGGGTAATAATAATAATTTGATGATAAGGCACCGGCAGGAGGCCCGGGTTAGGGTTTTGAAGCCTGCTAGTGTCGAAACTAGGAAAAGAGTCTTGTCTACTGATCCATGATGAGCGTGCTCACCGCATCCGGGTGGTAGTATGGGACCCCCCTCGACTTAGACCTGATCTGCAGCTTGTCCGAAGAGCCACACTTAGTTCGGGTGTTCCATTTGCTCCTTTGCATAATGGGAGGGCCCCCCATGGTTACTGGTGATGGTTATGATGATGGTGATGCATATAGGGCGAGGCCTGTAGTGCCGGGGTGTTGTGTCCTGCGGGAGTTTTGCACACCTGCGCTGAGTATTCGGCTGCGTGGCTGGGACCTTATAGCTCCGTGGCTCCTAGGATGGGTTGTAGAGGTGGTTTGGGTCGTGTCAAGCCAACCTGAGTTTTAGTTGGTGGCTTGAGTGTGTACGGGTACTGGAGCACACCCTGCAGGGATAAATCTTCTCGAGAAGCCGTGTTTTCCGCGGTTATGGATTACTTGGTGAAAGTACTGGCTAACAAGTACTCAGACAACTTACACCTAATGATAATAACTTGACTAGTAATGGTCTTATTGACACACTAACTTGATCCATCATTAATCCAACAGTGTGAGTTATCCTTGGGTTGCTTCCTTAGTAGGGGGTGACATTGGATGGGTATTGTTTGGTGAGTAGTGGTAGTTTGTTACGATACGCTATCTTATCCCCTCTTTTAGCCGGAAGTTGTAGTGTGTTTCTGTAGCTGGTTAGTGCAGCCCACTGCCGCTTCTTTGCAATAATCCCTTTCCTTTCCGTTGATCCCAAAGTATTTGTATCTTGTGATGACTGGCTACGCCGGTATCTTGTGAGTATGGTTTATCCACTTGCCAGTACTTAACCGTACTGACCCACGAATCCTTTTTCGTGGCTGCATATTCAACATTGCAGTCAACAGGTTTGAAGTCTGACGACGTTAGCTTGGGAATCCCTCCGGCTTGGCCTGGGAAGGGATTGGACGCTCTCGGTTATCTTCAGGACTCTTAGTCCAATTTGTATCTTGTCCGTAGTCGGACACTATGTTGTTTCTTCCGCTGTTATTTAAATTGGACTAAGAGTCCTGAAGATAACCGAGAGCGTCCAATCCCTTCCCAGGCCAAGCCGGAGGGATTCCCAAGCTAACGTCGTCAGACTTCAAACCTGTTGACTGCAATGTTGAATATGCAGCCACGAAAAAGGATTCGTGGGTCAGTACGGTTAAGTACTGGCAAGTGGATAAACCATACTCACAAGATACCGGCGTAGCCAGTCATCACAAGATACAAATACTTTGGGATCAACGGAAAGGAAAGGGATTATTGCAAAGAAGCGGCAGTGGGCTGCACTAACCAGCTACAGAAACACACTACAACTTCCGGCTAAAAGAGGGGATAATATAGCGTATCGTAACAAACTACCACTACTCACCAAACAATACCCATCCAATGTCACCCCCTACTAAGGAAGCAACCCAAGGATAACTCACACTGTTGGATTAATGATGGATCAAGTTAGTGTGTCAATAAGACCATTACTAGTCAAGTTATTATCATTAGGTGTAAGTTTTCTGAGTACTTGTTAGCCAGTACTTTCACCAAGTAATCCATAACCGCGGAAAACACGACTTCTCGAGAAGATTTATCCCTGCAGGGTGTGCTCCAGTACCCGTACACACTCAAGCCACCAACTAAAACTCAGGTTGGCTTGACACGACCCAAACCACCTCTACAACCCATCCTAGGAGCCACGGAGCTATAAGGTCCCAGCCACGCAGCCGAATACTCAGCGCAGGTGTGCAAAACTCCCGCAGGACACAACACCCCGGCACTACAGGCCTCGCCCTATATGCATCACCATCATCATAACCATCACCAGTAACCATGGGGGGCCCTCCCATTATGCAAAGGAGCAAATGGAACACCCGAACTAAGTGTGGCTCTTCGGACAAGCTGCAGATCAGGTCTAAGTCGAGGGGGGTCCCATACTACCACCCGGATGCGGTGAGCACGCTCATCATGGATCAGTAGACAAGACTCTTTTCCTAGTTTCGACACTAGCAGGCTTCAAAACCCTAACCCGGGCCTCCTGCCGGTGCCTTATCATCAAATTATTATTATTACCCAAAACATTAACAGTTTGTTGATTGAATTGAAACCCAACTATCAACTAAACAGGTGATACGACAAAGGATAACAAGACTTGAGCACAAACAAACCTAAGCATGCAACTACGACACGAGGGCCAACAGGGTAAACAAGCAACAGGTAATAGGAAGTGGAAGGAAAAGCTATATCATGGCTGCAAGGTAAACATATAATAGGATCGAGACACAAGCATCGTAACAACAGGCTAGAATAAGAATAACGGAAAGAATCGGTAACAAGTGATGAAAGGCAGCCATTTGGCAGCAAGTGAGTATACTTGCCTGAGATCCCGCAAGGTAGCAGAACTTGTCGTTGCTCACATCATCTCAACGTCCTATCCGGGAAGAAGCAATGAACCTCGAACAAACACCGGATGCAACAATTACTACTACGGCAAAAGATCCAGCATGATCTAGATATGGATGCATGACAAGTTAAAGATGCATCAGAATAAACTAGTTGACATGATAAACAGGTTTAAATGGAGCCATATGCAATTTGAGTTGCATACGAAAAGCCCATGAATTATGGTTGAAACAATTGTTTTCCAACTAATCATCAGGTGAAAGTGGTTTAGTATGATGCATGGATGAGGAAAACAACAAAATAACAACAATAGAACCAGTTGGAAATAAGGTTTACCAATTTTAGAAATTTATTTATTAAGTTAGAAAATTTTGGTTCCTTAAGGGTGTCACACAAACAATTGTTGTTTTCAGCAAGTTAAATTGTTCAAAACAGATAACAAAGTTCATATTTGATTAGAACACAAAATTTTAGGTGGATTACATGTTTCAAATATTGAAATTGGAATTAGGATAATTTAATTATGAATTAAACAATATTAAACAAGTTTTAAATGGATTTGAAACAAGTTTGAATTTAATTGAAGTTTCATTTGTTCAAAACATAATTTCAAACTCACATTTGAAAAGTTCACACTTTGATGGTTTAAAAACATATTTTGCATGTTCAAAATTATTTTATTTTGAGCAAGTTATGATTTTATCAAATTTAAATGAATTAAACAAGTATTAAATTATTTAGGCAAGTTAAATTATTCAAACCATGAAACAAAATTTATATTTGAAAAGGTTATTCAAAATGGTATGGAAAACATATTTTATTTGCCTTATTTGGAAATAGTATGAATTATGTATGAATTGTTGCAAATTACAATTGAATTATTTGAATTCAAATTTGAATTGCATTTTGAAAGTTCAAAACAGAAAACAAATGCTTTGGATAGGTAGATCATTAAATTTGGGTCAAGAAACATATTTTATTTTTATCTTTTGGACTTAGGAAATAAAAGTTATTACCACTTTAAAATTAGGGGTCAAACTGTAAAAACAGGGGCCTAAAAGAAAGAAAAGAATTCGCAGAGGGGCCCCTGGGGCGTTTTTCACCCAGGGCAACCCAGCCTGGGTCTCTGCGGCGCGGGCCCGTGCCCAGGTGGCAGCCACGCGGGCGTGGGTGCGTTGTGAGATGGCATCAGAGGTGTATGACGGGTGGGGCTAGGCTGCGCGCGAAGGGAAAAAAGGAGGAAAAAGGGCGTGCGCCCCTGGGATCGAACCCAGGACCTGTTCCACGCGCGAGAGGGGTGGAACCAACTGGGCTGTGAAACGTTTCGTGAATGGTTCAGGGCAGGTGACAGGTTGAAGTGTGTTTTCCGTCAGTTTTCTGAAATTTCTTTGCAGGTTCAGGCACGCACAGACTGAGATACAGAGAGGAGGTTCGATCGACGGCGGGCCTCCGGTGGAGCACGACGGGACTAGCGCTCGCGGTGTGCGTGCAGTGCGGGGATGTGTGAGCGGAGGCGGACAGAGAGCGAGGGGAGAGGGCAGGGGAGACGCGCCCCTCGTTCGCTCGAGGAGGTCGAGCTGCTGACGGACAGAAGCGGCGATGTCCTCCTCCGGCGATGGCGTGGCGTCCACGGCCGCTCCCGGCAAGTGACGAGGGGACGGGGAGACACCAGGGACCGCCGCGGTTCCATTCCCGGCCGCGGATCCTCCTCGAGGTGGCTGTGGAGATGGGAAGGTGGCGGTGGTCTGACGGCGGGTGTACGGTGTCGAGGTTCAGAAACAGAGGAACGAACTCGCGGGGGGGGGGGAGAGAGAGGCGATACGACGGCGCTAGTGGAGAGGAGAGGGGTAGCGCTAGGGCACGCAGAGGGGGGTGGTTTTATTGGGGGCTGGCGCTGGTACGGCAGCGCATCCAAGAGGGGGGAGAAGGTGATCGGTGGTTCTCCTGTTGTCGTACGATGATGACATCAGGGAGGGAGGAAGACGACAATGATCGAACAGGTACTGGGCTAGAAGTGGGAAAAGGAAATGGGCTTGGGCAGAGAGGTGGGCTGTGGGACAAGGAAAAGAAAGGGGTGGGCTGCCCCTCTCCTACGTTTTCTTCTTTTATTTTATTTTTCCTTTTCTGCTTTTTTTTTGTAGGGTTTAGTGTTGGAAGAAAAGGTAGGTTTTTAACTTAGTAAAAATTCTAGAAAAAATTAGGTTAAGTTATTTAGGTAATTAGAAACCATTTTCCAAGATTTGATTTCAAAAAGTTGAGATTAAAATTGTTGTTTGCATTTGAACCAAATTGAATGAATTTTCAATATTAAATAAACATTATGAAAACAAGGCATTTTTAATAGTGTTACCCCTAAGGTTTAAAGTGATTTAAAGATTATAATTGTGTGGTGAACTTCATGGATTCAAAAAGGTACTGATTTGAAGACTTGGTTTGAATTTGAAATGATTTAGAATTGATTGAATTAATTGTTTGATTAAAACCAACAAGTTAATGAGTGATTTGATTTGAATTTTTGAATTAGCCATTAGGGTTTTAATAACAGGGACATTTTTTACTTAGCAAGAAATTTGTTTAAAACAATTTCAAACTATTGAAAACAAATGAGTGATTTAGTTTGCAAGTTTGAAATTGGAAATTTTTGAGCAAGGGGTGAAAGTCTAAATTGTTTTGAATTTTGATTTGTTTTGAAAAAAAAACAGAATGCAATGCTCATGTGATGCATATGATGCAAGAAAAAGGAAAACAAACACTCTCTAATAGGGTAACACCCCAGGTGTTACATCACCTAAGAAATTATTTGTTTTTATCTTTTTACCTACTCGAGGACGAGTAGGAACTAAGCTTGGGATGCTTGATATGTCTCAAACGTATCCATAATTTCTGATATTCCATGTTGTTTTCACACCTTATGCTACATATTTCTTATATATATTATGCCATTTTTATGGATTTTCTGGCACTAACCTATTGACAAGATGCCACAGAGCCAGTTCCTATTTTCTCCTGTTTTTAGTTTCAGAAAATTTGTTCTGGAAATATTCTTGGAATTGGACGAAACGAAGCCCAGAAGTCTTACAAATCTGTCACGTACACGTATTCCGGAGGGGACCCGGAGGGGGGCCTTAGGGTCCCAACATCATAGGGCGGCGCGCGCCCCCTCTGGACGCGCCTACGGGTGGTATGGCCCCCCAGGAAGCCACCGACGTTGCCCTCTCCCCTATTTATACCTCTCCTCGGGTTAACCCTAAATACCAGAGCCTTTTCCACCAAAAATATTCGCAACCACCTTCATCATCAACCCTAGATTGGGAGGGTTCTAGATCAATCCCCGGCACCCTGCTGGGAGGGGAATTCATCACAGGAGGGCTCTACATCACCATGCATTCCTCCGGAGTGATGCGTGATTAGTTTATCCCTGGACTACGGGTCCATAGAAGTAGCTAGATGGTTGTTCTCTCCTCTTTCTGCATCATGTTTAGATCTTGTGAGCTGTCTAACATGATCAAGATCATCTTGTTGTAATGCTACATGTTGTGTTTGCTGGGATCTGATGAATATTGAATGCTATGCCCAATGATTATCAATCTATGATGTTCTTTCATGTGTATGTTATTTATGATCTTGCATGCTCTCCATTACTAGTAGATGCTCTGGCCAAGTTGATGCTTGTAACTCCAAGAGTGAGTATTTATGCTCGATAGTGGGTTCATGCCTCCCTTTCACTCACGCTCGAGTGACAAAAACTTAACGGGTGGGGGATGTGCTGTTGCCATTAGGGAGAAAACAACAATGCTTTGTCTAAGGATAAGTTTATTGTTTACATTACACATTTTGTTGAATGCAATTATCTGTTGCTTGCAACTTAATAGCCGAGGTTTGATTGGATGACGCTCCGAGGGTGGATTATTAGTCATAGATGCAGTTGGATAACGATCTATGTATTTTGTTGTAATGCCCACATAAAAGTAATCATCATGTCATGAATATGCACTACGGTGCAGCCTTTATATGTGTCAATTGCCTAGTCGTAATTTGTTTACCCAGCATGTTATCTATCTGTTTTGGAGAGACACCATGTAACATCCTTGATTTTTGGAAAGTTCAAAATCACAAAATTTTGAAACTTTTGTTTTAGATCAAGTGAAAGTCACCAAAATACAAGAAATTTCAAATACAAAAGGGATAGTATGAGTTATTCTAAGATACTTGGAAATTATATCAGAATGATCCTCCATTTTTATAGAACCATAAAATTGTTCCTAATAAATATTTTTGCAAAGTAATTCAAGTTACCTAAAGCAAGTCCAATTTCATAATATGAGATTAATTTGAAATAACTGTTTCATAAAATAATATTTTGAACTGTATAAGTTGCGTATTATGATGAGTGCTAAATTTTTGACTTCAAAAAAATTTATAAGCTCAAAATATTTTAAGGAACATTAAATTATTTATCAAGCTTTTGGACTCAAACTGTTTTCCATGAATTATTGAGCACTAAAACAAGTTTAGTTTTGTTCATATTCCATATTTGGAATGGTGGTATTTATTCTATAAATATTATGAATGCATATTTTACATCATTAAAAATATATTTTAAAATAGGAATAAATTGAAAAAAAATGCAATATTTAGAGAAATCAAATTTGAGATTTTATTGAGTGTTTAAAAATAATATTCTATGCTGAAAGTAAATATTTCTAGAAAACTTTTGTTTTAGGTTTGGATTGATTTGATGCTTTTATACAAGAGTTGAAAAATAAATATAGAATACGGCTAGCTCTACGAGCAACATAATCAACTAGCAGCGCATGTGTAAAAAAAAAAAAAAAAACACAAAACAAATATAAGCGTGAAGCGTTCCTAGAAAGAATAGGAAGTTAAAGAAAAAGAAAAACACGATCCAGCTAGCTAAGCTAGTCGTGAACGCACACACCCAATCGACTGGGTCTTTCTTCCATGCACCGAACCAACCCACACGTATGTGCCTAGACCAGCAAGCCCTACCCAGCTAAACAGACCGACCTGGTCGTCATCAACCTCCAGCACGCCTGTAACCGCACGCCCACGTAAGACGCCCACCTCGCCCACTCTCCACTTCCCCGAGAAGCACAACGGCGCCCTGGCCCTCTGCTCTAAATCCCCGAGACGGCCTCCTTTTTCCGCGCCTCCTCGTTCAAACACTCGCCGCTGGGCTGCTGCTCTGCCGTTCGGAATCGCCGCCGGCCATCGCCGTTCATCTACGATACCGGTGAGTCCCGAGGACCACTTCACCTCTCGCTTGTACCTCCAGCTCCACCCAGACAGGGCGCACAACCCAGACGTCGATTCGCTGTAGCAGCAGCTCCCCAACGACCGCACCGTCCACGACCCGAGCCGCCGTTCATCACTGTTTGTCACCATTCTCCGTGAGTTCCGTCCATATCTCTCTCTCAAGTATGCATCTTCGGCGCCGCCTTTCCGACGCGCATCTGCCTGACATAAATTAGTGAACCCAGGTCGACAAAAACAACAAGCACGTCGACGACGGAAGCCCGCGTGCGCCGCCGTTCGTCGTTATTCCTGGTGAGCAGAGCCATTCCCTGCCCCTATTATCTGCACCTCTAGCACCACCATGCTTTGGCGCACGTTTCTGACATGATTTCAAATTTTGGTGCGCCGGCGAGGCATAGGTCCGCCGCTGACCAGGGTCCGCGCTTTCCATCACCGGCGAGCAATTTCCTGCATAGGAAGTCGTCCATGCCGCTGAGAAGACTACCATCGACCCAGCCCTGTCCTTCTCTGTCTACAGGTGTGTCTCGTACAACAGCTTACTGGAAGATCGCATCTGGCATGCATGCCATCCAGTCCATTATGTCACGCTTACACCTGATCATTCCATGCATAGCCAAAATTCATACACATGTACGCTTTGTACAGGCACACTACATATACGTACAACTAATTATATAGCTACTTGAAAAAAAAAGTATTAAAACCCAGACCTTGATCTATTATGTGTAGAACACTAGAACCTCCAAATATAAATCACTCTATAATTTGCAAAGGTCACTTAAATTTTAATCTGTTTATCCGAATTAGTCATATAATATATCTATGGAACTACGAATCATGTAGGACACTTCTACATCAGTATTTTTCATGTTTTCCTACTTTAAAATTCCTTAAATTGCAATTGAGTGATTGAGTAATCCGATCTTTTTTTTTTTGTCTAAACCCGATTAAATCGAAACCTTTTGCTAACGGTAGATAATAATACCCTCTGTCCAGAGAGGACAAAACCAAACTTCATTGAGTCCATTTACAACTTAAACAATTAAACTTGACTTTAATTCCTTTTGAACATTATTGAATTGCAATCATGATTTAAAATGCATTAATCCCTTTTAACCAAATTTTATGTATGATATTTTGGTCCTATCCAACCATTAAAATCTTTGGATCACCACATCAATTCCAATTCAAATTTGACATGTTCATATTTGAATTCAGACCATCCCTTGACCACAAATGGCAAATCCTAAAACCCTAACACATTAATTCCTTGGCGTAGTGAATGATGTTTTCAACCTTGACCATAAAATAATAAATCTTAAATAAACATTTTGTTTCTTTTGTTTGCTTTTATATGCTTTGCGTTTGTGAATTGCTTGTTTATTGTTGTTTCCCGTGAATGTATAGATTGTACGGAGAGCAACGTTCTATTTGTAAAGAGAGTGTCTCTATACCAACTTCCACAAGGCAAGTGATGCTCATGTCCCCCTTTTTATTGCATTAGAGTTTTCAGTAGTATGCATCATAGGTGGTTTTATTTATTTTCCAAAGTATATGCTATGCTTAGAAATACCTAGTAGTGTGCAGCCAACCTGAAACCTCTACTAGATACTAGTTTAGCTATGCCAGAACATTATCACAACTATTGATGATACCTGTTGGGTTGTGATGTTTTGAAAATTGAAAATTAACAACCCAATGAAACACCTGGGTGGATTGGTATGAATGGATTATGTTGAGTGGCTACTCAGGGCCATGTTCATGGTGGATTTAGCCATGGATGTGGTGGTTATCACCTGAGGGTACACTTGTGGATTGCCACCCAGGATTAAAGAGATTTGTAGGTCTTCACTGTTTAGTTAGCTTCCAGTGCAGCCTTGAGGTAATATGGGCTCTGCCAAGATTAAGTAAGTTGTGGGGGTTCCTCCTGTTGTATTGACAAGGGGTGGTAGAATTTTAGGAGCAACGAGTCAATACTGGTATGGTTGAATCCCTCTTCCCAAAGATCTTGTCTTATTTCTTTTGGGGAAAATGAGTCTCAAGGTGAAAGTGCACAACCTCTGCAGAGTTTAAAAAAAACTAAGATCTTAGCCGTGTCCCCGGTTATGGGCCAGTTGAGCAGCTAGACAGAGTTGGTGCCGAAGGATCTCCTCATCTTTTCTGAATGATATAAAACATGGTAGAAACCCCTTTTAGGGCACATGGTGGATTTAGCCATGATGCCACAATCAAACCTCATGGTGGATTTAGCCATGAGGGATTTATCAAACTTCATGGTGGATTTAGCCATGATGAAACTGTCAACCTTCATGGTGGATTTAGCCATGATGGTTGTACAGAAGTTTTCATTTTTATTAAAATGATTTATCAAATATAGGACAAAATTGGCTTTATGCAAATAGCCCAGACTCCACCAGCCAAATATCATGTAGCTAGTTATTCCTCAAAACTGCCACCATACAAGTGTCACTTGCCAGTACATTGTTTGTACTGACTTCCTCCCTCGTGGGGGCTGCATATTCCAACGTGCAGATGAATCTGAAGACGAGTGATGATTCCGTTTAGGATCTCGAGTCTATCGCCAACATGTTCTGCCTGTGGCGCATGAAGATGGAGAAGGTCATTGATGATTTGTTTCCGTGTGTTACTTTGAAACCTTGTTAATTGGGCTAGTCCATGATGACTATGCCAATTGTAAGTTTATTTTATTTCTTATCCATTGGATCAACGTTGTAGAATGATGCTACTGCAATGAATACTACATTTTGTCATGTGTATGCTATCAGTGATCCCGGGAATAGCAGGTTACACAGGTGTTCTATCTTTATCAAAAGGTAGGGCGCTACAAAATGGTATCAGAGCATAGTGTTGCCTGTAGGATCGAGACCCTAAGTTTGGATTAGAACTAGGAAAAAGACCCTAGGATTGAAAGTCTACTTTCTTCAAACTTATAGAAATAGAACATCACATATTAATTCTTCTCGTATCCTCTCATCTATCATTCACCTTCAAAATATTCTTTTCTTGTTATAGATGACCTACCTCTTGTTACCATAAAGACAAGGTTGGTGAAAAATCATGGAGTGGAAGGAATAGTTTTCACATGACCATTTGGTTTCCACATGAATATAAACACCACAAGACACAGAGAGAAGGATTTGAAGAAACTCGAGAAGATATAGATGAGACCACCAATCTAGTTACTTTGTTAGAGCAACGTTAACGTGTTAGTGTATTGATCATACAATTGTGTGAGTTATGACAATACTAGGTTGTTTCTCAAATCTTGATGATTGGAGTGATGAATGAATGTTTGCTTGTTAGATGTTGTTTGTAAGATGGTTTGCCTTGCTCTGTTGTGTTTGGGTAGGAACCTTCTTTAGTCTCTTTCTAAATCTCTACTCATCCATGCTAAACCAAACCAAACCCAACACCGTACCCATTTACCAACCATAGTGAGTGTCAAAATTGGAGTGCAACAACTGACTTGACACCCAAGAGCACACTTTGAGACAACCATCCATTTGAGGAGTACCAAAGATCTCAGGATTATGTTCTTCTGTGTGAAGGAACAATCACATCCATGATCAAGCCACATCTATCCTAAGGAGCAGCAAGTTCACCAACAAGGGATAATAGACATGTGGAGTTAGAGTCACATAAACTAAGACATCATAGAAAGCTACCTACACTATGAGGACATATGAAGAAGTTGCAAGTATTCAACTAGCGGTGCAAAGAGTTTACGTAACCCCACCAGTTGGAGAAATGATAGTTTAGTTCAGGTTTGTCCTACAGGTGGACAAGTGAAGTGACCTAGTGTTATCATACGAGATTCACCAATCTAAGTACAAGGTAATGATTGAGTGCAACATGGATTGGCCCCCATGATGACTACTCACATTATTAACTCTTGCTATGAGGAATGGTAAATCTGAGTGACATACCAATTAGAGAGACGACGTTAATAAGCTTGAACCATAGAATGGTAGAATATTATCATAACCTTATGTTAGGCAAGTGTTGCCGAAACGTATTAAACTACGGAGAGGACAAATCCAATCTTGAAAGAATCATGCCATGGAAGATATTGCCTACCATGAGAGTTTCGTTAGAAATAACACGGTGTTTGCATTCAAGAGATACAACAACATGAGGAAAGATCGCCAAGGAAATGGGAAGAAATTGGTATGGACTTTATCACATGATTACCTCGAACCAAATCAGAGTATGGTTCTATTTGAGAAGTGGTTGATCCTCTAAGAACGGTAACACATTTTGTGCCAGTAAAGACCACTTACACCAGTACTAAGTTGGCTGATATATACATAAAGAAGATTGTCTGCCTTATGATGTTTCAAAGAGTATTGTGTCTGATAGAGGTACCCAGTTTACTCCACACTTTTGGAAGGAGCTACATGAGTCCTCAGAAACCAGATTGGATTTCAGCACAATGTTTCATCCTCAAACAGATGGCCAGACTGAGACAGTGAATTAGATTTTAGAGGATATGCTGAGAGCATGTATCTTAGACTATGGATCTAGTTGGTATGACAACTTACCATATGCAGAATTTTTCCTACAACAACAGTTATCAAGCTAGTATTGAGATGGCACCATTTGAAGCCCTGTATGGAAAGAAATGTACCACACCCCTGTTGTCAAGTGGTCTAGGAGAAAGAAAATTCTTTGGTCTTGACATCATTCAAGAAGCTGGAGAGAAGGTTAGACTGACCAAGGACTTCTAATTGACCAAAAGAGTGACCCCTCAGTGTCAAAGGTAACTCAACAGACTTACGTTGATTTGGAGCTCTATTGCAAGAGTAAGTTCTACTCAAACCATCTTGAGTAAAACCACATTGCAAGCTATGTCAATAGACTAATCCTATTGGAGGTTAATATGGATACATAGAGCCCTACATGTTGAAAACATGGATCCAAGATCCCAAATACCCACAAGGAGTCGATGCATATTATACAAGGATATTATGGACGATGAAGAGAATAGACTCAGCAGCCTGATTGACAAGATGTTTTTAGACTACCCACAAAAACTTCTTTTAAGGGTGGTAGCCCAACCTAGTTGTTTTAAGCCCAGCTAACCAAACCTGTCTTGCTTTCTAGCATTCTCAAATCTCGGGACGAGATTTCTTTTAAGGGTGGTAGTCTGTAACATCCTTGATTTTTGGAAAGTTCAAAATCACAAAATTTTGAAACTTTTGTTTTAGATCAAGTGAAAGTCACCAAAATACAAGAAATTTCAAATACAAAAGGGATAGTATGAGTTATTCTAAGATACTTGGAAATTATATCAGAATGATCCTCCATTTTTATAGAACCATAAAATTGTTCCTAATAAATATTTTTGCAAAGTAATTCAAGTTACCTAAAGCAAGTCCAATTTCATAATATGAGATTAATTTGAAATAACTGTTTCATAAAATAATATTTTGAACTGTATAAGTTGCGTATTATGATGAGTGCTAAATTTTTGACTTCAAAAAAATTTATAAGCTCAAAATATTTTAAGGAACATTAAATTATTTATGAAGCTTTTGGACTCAAACTGTTTTCCATGAATTATTGAGCACTAAAAACAAGTTTAGTTTTGTTCATATTCCATATTTGGAATGGTGGTATTTATTCTATAAATATTATGAATGCATATTACATCATTAAAAATATATTTTAAAATAGGAATAAATTGAAAAAAAAATGCAATATTTAGAGAAATCAAATTGAGATTTTATTGAGTGTTTAAAAAAATATTCTATGCTGAAAGTAAATATTTCTAGAAAACTTTTGTTTTATGTTTGGATTGATTTGATGCTTTTATACAAGAGTTGAAAAATAAATATAGAATACGGCTAGCTCTACGAGCAACATAATCAACTAGCAGCGCATGTGTAAAAAAAAAAAAAACACAAAACAAATATAAGCGTGAAGCGTTCCTAGAAAGAATAGGAAGTTAAAGAAAAAGAAAAACACGATCCAGCTAGCTAAGCTAGTCGTGAACGCACACACCCAATCGACTGGGTCTTTCTTCCATGCACCGAACCAACCTACACGTATGTGCCTAGACCAGCAAGCCCTACCCAGCTAAACAGACCGACCTGGTCGTCATCAACCTCCAGCACGCCTGTAACCGCACGCCCACGTAAGACGCCCACCTCGCCCACTCTCCACTTCCCCGAGAAGCACAACGGCGCCCTGGCCCTCTGCTCTAAATCCCCGAGACGGCCTCCTTTTTCCGCGCCTCCTCGTTCAAACACTCGCCGCTGGGCTGCTGCTCTGCCGTTCGGAATCGCCGCCGGCCATCGCCGTTCATCTACGATACCGGTGAGTCCCGAGGACCACTTCACCTCTCGCTTGTACCTCCAGCTCCACCCAGACAGGGCGCACAACCCAGACGTCGATTCGCTGTAGCAGCAGCTCCCCAACGACCGCACCGTCCACGACCCGAGCCGCCGTTCATCACTGTTCGTCACCATTCTCCGTGAGTTCCGTCCATATCTCTCTCTCAAGTATGCATCTTCGGCGCCGCCTTTCCGACGCGCATCTGCCTGACATAAATTAGTGAACCCAGGTCGACAAAAACAACAAGCACGTCGACGACGGAAGCCCGCGTGCGCCGCCGTTCGTCGTTATTCCTGGTGAGCAGAGCCATTCCCTGCCCCTATTATCTGCACCTCTAGCACCACCATGCTTTGGCGCACGTTTCTGACATGATTTCAAATTTTGGTGCGCCGGGGAGAGCATAGCGTCAACGACCGAGGCCGTCCGCCGCTGTTCCATCACCGGCGAGCAATTTCCTGCATAGGAAGTCGTCCATGCCGCTGAGAAGACTACCATCGACCCAGCCCTGTCCTTCTCTGTCTACAGGTGTGTCTCGTACAACAGCTTACTGGAAGATCGCATCTGGCATGCATGCCATCCAGTCCATTATGTCACGCTTACACCTGATCATTCCATGCATAGCCAAAATTCATACACATGTACGCTTTGTACATGCACACTATACGTACAACTAATTATAGCTACTTGAAAAAAAAAAGTAAAAACCCAGACCTTGATCTATTATGTGTAGAACACTAGAACCTCCAAATATAAAATCACTCTATAATTTGCAAAGGTCACTTAAATTTTAATCTGTTTATCCGAATTAGTCATATAATATATCTATGGAACTACGAATCATGTAGGACACTTCTACATCAGTATTTTTCATGTTTTCCTACTTTAAAATTCCTTAAATTGCAATTGAGTGATTGAGTAATCCGATCTTTTTTTTTTGTCTAAACCCGATTAAATCGAAACCTTTTGCTAACGGTAGATAATAATACCCTCTGTCCAGAGAGGACAAAACCAAACTTCATTGAGTCCATTTACAACTTAAACAATTAAACTTGACTTTAATTCCTTTTGAACATTATTGAATTGCAATCATGATTTAAAATGCATTAATCCCTTTAACCAAATTTTATGTATGATATTTGGTCCTATCCAACCATTAAAATCTTTGGATCACCACATCAATTCCAATTCAAATTTGACATGTTCATATTTGAATTCAGACCATCCCTTGACCACAAATGGCAAATCCTAAAACCCTAACACATTAATTCCTTGGCGTAGTGAATGATGTTTTCAACCTTGACCATAAAATAATAAATCTTAAATAAACATTTTGTTTCTTTTGTTTGCTTTTATATGCTTTGCGTTTGTGAATTGCTTGTTTATTGTTGTTTCCCGTGAATGTATAGATTGTACGGAGCAACGTTCTATTTGTAAAGAGAGTGTCTCTATACCAACTTCCACAAGGCAAGTGATGCTCATGTCCCCCTTTTTATTGCATTAGAGTTTTCAGTAGTATGCATCATAGGTGGTTTTATTTATTTTCCAAAGTATATGCTATGCTTAGAAATACCTAGTAGTGTGCAGCCAACCTGAAACCTCTACTAGATACTAGTTTAGCTATGCCAGAACATTATCACAACTATTGATGATACCTGTTGGGTTGTGATGTTTTGAAAATTGAAAATTAACAACCCAATGAAACACCTGGGTGGATTGGTATGAATGGATTATGTTGAGTGGCTACTCAGGGCCATGTTCATGGTGGATTTAGCCATGGATGTGGTGGTTATCACCTGAGGGTACACTTGTGGATTGCCACCCAGAATTAAAGAGATTTGTAGGTCTTCACTGTTTAGTTAGCTTCCAGTGCAGCCTTGAGGTAATATGGGCTCTGCCAAGATTAAGTAAGTTGTGGGGGTTCCTCCTGTTGTATTGACAAGGGGTGGTAGAATTTTAGGAGCAACGAGTCAATACTGGTATGGTTGAATCCCTCTTCCCAAAGATCTTGTCTTATTTTTCTTTTGGGGAAAATGAGTCTCAAGGTGAAAGTGCACAACCTCTGCAGAGTTTAAAAAAAAACTAAGATCTTAGCCGTGTCCCCGGTTATGGGCCAGTTGAGCAGCTAGACAGAGTTGGTGCCGAAGGATCTCCTCATCTTTTCTGAATGATAAAACATGGTAGAAACCCCTTTAGGGCACATGGTGGATTTAGCCATGATGCCACAATCAAACCTCATGGTGGATTTAGCCATGAGGGATTTATCAAACTTCATGGTGGATTTAGCCATGATGAACTGTCAACCTTCATGGTGGATTTAGCCATGATGGTTGTACAGAAGTTTTCATTTTTATTAAAATGATTTATCAAATATAGGACAAAATTGGCTTTATGCAAATAGCCCAGACTCCACCAGCCAAATATCATGTAGCTAGTTATTCCTCAAAACTGCCACCATACAAGTGTCACTTGCCAGTACATTGTTTGTACTGACTTCCTCCCTCGTGGGGGCTGCATATTCCAACGTGCAGATGAATCTGAAGACGAGTGATGATTCCGTTTAGGATCTCGAGTCTATCGCCAACATGTTCTGCCTGTGGCGCATGAAGATGGAGAAGGCTCATTGATGATTTGTTTCCGCTGTGTTTACTTTGAAACCTTGTTAATTGGGCTAGTCCATGATGACTATGCCAATTGTAAGTTTATTTTATTTCTTATCCATTGGATCAACGTTGTAGAATGATGCTACTGCAATGAATACTACATTTTGTCATGTGTATGCTATCAGTGATCCCGGGAATAGCAGGTTACACAGGTGTTCTATCTTTATCAAAAGGTAGGGCGCTACACACCACTATAGAACTGTGGACCCCGGTCCATTTCTTTACATTGATATACAGCCACTGCAACTGCTGTTTTCCTACTACAATTATTGTTTTCATACTGTCATCGTTGTTCTCTTTCATCTACTGCAAACAAGTACTATTTTCCACACTATATATCTAATTTTTGTTTTAGCAAACTGGTGAGATTTACAACCTCACTGCTTTGTTGGGGCAAAGTAAGTTGATTGTGTTCTGTAGATTCCACGTTGCTGCTGAACCGGTAGTGCGCGTTGTCAACATCCGATGCATCAACCTTCAGAAGTGATTTATTTCTCCTACTGGTCGATTCAACCTTGGTTTCTTTCTGAGGGAAAACTTGCCGCTGCACTCTTCATACCTTACACTTGGGGTCTCCCAACGAGTGTGTATTTACCCGCCATCATGTCTCTCCAAAGAAAACAAACATGTTGGGTGAACAAATTACAACTAGACAATTGACAAATCATGAACGTATAACAATATCATTATGACGATATATAGTTCACGGGTTCTAACATTGTAGGCATTACGTCAAGGCAAATGCACCGCTATCCAGCATTCATCCATATCTAAAAGCCCACCTCAAGAAAGCTATCCAGCAAATCTCTCTGGTATTAAGTTGCAACAACGAAGTGATTGCTTTGTGTGCAAAAGACAAATGCATTAAGAACAATACGTGATGTAAATAGTGGTTCTCATCCATAGACAAGAGACCGCTATTTTCTCCCTAGTAGCAACATCGCATCCCCCATCCGTCACGTTTATGTCACTCGAGGACAGATGTGAGGGGGGCATGAACTTACCTTCTAGCATATAAACCCTCTCTTGAAGGTTAAAACAACTACATGGCCAAGGTAATGATAAACACTGGAGAGCATTGGGAGACAAGATTAAAACTCTCTAATGATATAAGTGAAGCATAGCAGATTCACATGAACATATTCATAATATCATGGTTCATCGGATGCCAGCAAACACAACATGCACAATTACATAATGGTGGTCTCGATCATGTGAGGCAGCTCACGAGACTCTAAAAATGAGGGCATAGGGGAGAGAACAACCATATAGCTAGTGTTATGGACCCGTAGTCCCGAGATGAACTTCTCACACATCTTTCCGGAGGCGGTCATAGCGATGAAGAGGTCTCCAATGACTATTCCTCCCTTCGGCAATGTATCAGAACAGGGCTCCAGAAGCCCTAGATTGAACTTTCGAGGTGACGCCACCTCTTTTCATATTTGGTGGAAAATAATTTTGTCCCCAATGTTTTTAGGGTTAAAGGTAATATATAGGTGAAGAGGCGGAGTGAGCGGTGGCCAATGCGCCTAGGGGCTCACCAGGCGCGGCCTAGGTTGTGGTCACGCCTGGCACCCCCTAGCCCCTCTCCGGCTCTTATTTGGACACCGTTTTTGTTCCGGGTAAAAAATGATCTCCGTGGATTGTCAGCCCTTTCCTAGAATATTTTCTTCAGAAATTTCTTGAAATAGAAAAACAGCCAAAAACAGCAACTGGCCTGGGGCATCTTGTTAATAGGCTAGTCAATGAAAACATTCGGAGACCAAAGGAAAACATGATAATAACATAAGTCCATTGGGTAGAAAGCAAGCATGAAGTATAAGAACTTATAGATACGTTTGCAACGTATCAGACAGTCTATTAGCGGCTATCCTTTTAGGTTATGAAGGCTAAAGCCATAGCGGGGAGCCTCTCAAAAGGCTACAACCGGCTATTTAAAACTTTGAATCTAACAAAACATGAAACAAAATTTGAACATGAGTAAGAATGTCTCTGTTTTCCTAGATTAATTAGCGAACATTTACTAAATTGTAAAAAAAAAGTCAGAATTGTTTGAAAAAGTTTGAAAACCTGACATAATTTTGCCAATTCCAATAAAAAGCTAAGCAAACTTTGAAGCGAGAGTGAAAACTTTCCTCAAACGAGCCTTGATTGAATTAGTGGAATCGTGTGATTTTTGCAATGTTTTGAGATGTCTTCAAATCTAATAAAATTTTAACAAAGTTTAAAATAATGGCTCAAATTTGTCTCAAAATGTCAGAGATTAATTAGTAAAAATTGACTGAATTACTCGATTATTTTCCGATTTTTCTGAAAAATTGACCAACTTTTTAGAAAATTTGTAGAATAACATTAAGCATGTTTTCGAGTAAATGAACTTATATTTCACACTAAATTCTTGTGTCGCCCATATTTTTCCTCCTGAGTACTAACGTGCATGGCCCACCCATCCAAATACGCTGTCAGTCAAATTTAACCTTGATTTGGATCTATGTTTAACTAATTCACCGACGAGTGATGGAATTTTTACATAGTCTGAATAGTAAGCGATTTAAAAAAAAACACTAGTGTGTGCGCTGTGATTTTTGCAACACTTCCATAAGTCATTTGTTGCAATTCCTAGTGGCGATAAATTTTGATTCGGTCTTTTAGGTGCTCAAAAGCTTTGTCTCATAGATGATTTTTGTCTATGTGATACATAACTAACTAGGGAGGATGATAATGGCCTCTTCGTGTAGTCGTATGCATGGATCACTAAACATTGTGTAATACCATTTACAGTAGTCAGATTCAAGAAATCTAAATAAAAAAAGTTGGTCATTGTAATAAGTACCACACATATCTAAAATCCAGTATCATGATAGCCAGACTCTAAAATATTACTCCCTCTTGGAAAACTCGGATTGTGTAATATAAGACGGTAACAAAATATGTTACTCCAATAGCATCTCTCTTTAATTGCTTAGCATCTCCAACAACTCATCTAAACGGACATCCAAAGCAAATATAGATGATCAAGGACTAAAAAACGTCTCCAGCAACTCATCTATCGCATCATCTATCGATAGATGTTCTCCAACTCCTACGCGTCATCCATATTTGGGTAATGGAGCCATGATCTTCCAAAGCTAAAAAAACTATTAGAATATAGGAGAGAGAATATAGATGTCCTCAGTATAGATTAATGATAGATAAGATACTTATAAGATATTATTAAAATATAAGAGAGAGAATATAGATGTTCTGAATATAGACGTTCTGCTGAAAAATTAGAAACATCTAAGATGGAATCTTTTTAGATGACCTTCTATATGAAGATATAGATGATCAAATTTAGATGAGCTGCTGGAGATGCTCTACACCATCAGCTATTTTACATAAGTCCATGTCACCACTTATATTACTCCAGAGGTCTAAGCCACTTATATTATTCCGGAGGTCTAAGGTTTTGTTTGGTAACTCAGTATTTTCATAACCAAAGTATGCCAGCACCGGAGTACATGTTTTCTCCGTTCTCTAGGGTCAAATCTCTTTCCCTATACTCCAAAAATAACAACAATTTTAGACATACTCTGGTTTTCAAAGTAACAATATTGTTAGAGCCAAACAAGTCAAGGTACATAAAAGAAAATTTAGAAACCATGGTATAATGAGAAAACTTTAAAATTACAGGGCTGACAAACGCACCCAAAGTTTCTTTCGTTACCCTACAATGGAAGGTATGAGTTTGTTTCAGGCTTTCAGCTAGCTACAAACTTATTTTTAAGCCTGTTTCTAGTTTCAACTGGGTCACGATGAGACGACGAAGATGACTGCAAAATCGTGGTGGCGTGCGTTGGTGGACGGATTGGTGGAGCTTTCTGGAGCGTCCGACGGTGTGGTTTTATTGGAGATCGGGAGAAATCCCTGTCGTTTCGGCACTGACGCGGTGACACCTGGGGGTGCCACCATCCTTCTTGAATGGCGTCGGCTACCTCTTTTCCACCCACCAGTGTACCCGGGGAAACCCTAGGACACGTTCCGAGAGTATCCTTGGAACTGTCCGGGCAGCAGCGACGTCGTCGTCGCTCCCTTCTTGGAGGTGCTGCTTGGTGCGTGGCGCCTCAGAATGTTAGGAACGGGGTGGGAATTTCTAGGAGGGCGCAACGGTTGCGAGTCATCTTTGTTTTCGTTGAACCGCCGTTGTCAGCATTGTTTTCTCGTCTTTGTTCTTTTCTTTTCTTTTGGGCATGACGTTGTGCTACTTTGCCAACTGGGTACAATCCCGTCAGGAGTCTGCGACGTACTGAACTCGTCAGTCCTGCGTCACCGCCGCCGCCCG
>JAPCYS010000603.1:0-41840 GCA_028641055.1 Alopecurus myosuroides
CGTTTCCGGCGGCCCCCGGATGCGAGGTTGGGCGTGTTGGGTGCGCACGGATGCGCCCTACCCAACTGTGGCGGCGCCGCCCGCTGAACGTCAACGATGGCGAGCCGCCGTGAAGAGAACGGCGGCGGGAGGCTCGGGCTCCGGCGATCTCATCGAATCCCGGCGAGAGGAGACAAGCGGAGGGAATGGGGAGGGGCGGAGGCTCACCACGAACTTGTAGACGAGCTCAGAGGGGCCGGAGGAGGGCTAGAACGGCGGCGCGGTGGAGGGATTCCGGCGGCCGGCCGCGGAGAAGACGACGCGATTCGTCGCGTCTACTGCATCCCTGCGGTTCCGCGTGCTCGAGGACGGAGAGGAGGCGACGGCGGTTCCAACGAGCTCAACGGGGAGGTCGGGGAGAGAGCGGAACGGCGACGACGGCGGATCTCTGGTGGCGGTCGGGTTCGGGTGGAGGAAGAGAAACAGAGGCAGGAGGGGTTCGATTGGGGGGGGGGGTTCTACGAGTACACCAGATGCGGACGTCTCCTTGGGGATCTCCAGTCCTCCACGTCGACAGGGAGGGGAGCAGGAGGTGGCGGTCGGCGGCGGTTGCCCTCCTGTCACCGGACAGGAGGAAGACGATAAAAGGTTTTCTCTGTTAACCCCCTGGAAAGACTGGAGAATTACAAAGAGGTCCTTAGGAATTTTTAAAACAGAACCAAACAGAATTTTGAGGGCCTTTTTGTGAAGCAAAAATTGCACAAAAATACTTTTTGAAAAGCTCTTCAAATTTGCCACCTTTCTAGCACAAAGTTGGATCATTTTGAAAAACTTTGTAAAACAATTTTGTGTGAAGCCAGATTAAGTGACTTTCTGTTAGAACTCTGATTAAGTTTTAAAATCAAAAAATTTGGTCCATTTTTCATGCATGCATGCCATGTACACAACACCTCTCTTTATTACACAAAAGTAGGGATGTTACACATCCGTTGCTTTGAAGGCCAAGGTTGTGTCAAGAGAGGTTGAGTATGAAGAAGAGGGCCATGAGGAGTTGTCTCCTTTGAAGGATCAAGAATATGATCCCGTGCTTAAGGATATCATTGCTCTCACCGTGCAAAAGTTATGGAGGAATCCTCCCAAGGCTGAGGCATATGTTGAGGAGAAGACCAAGTCTCGCTATGGCAATGATGGGACTCAACGAGTGAGGTCTTGCTTCAATTGTTGAGATAAGCACCATTTCATTGCGGAGTGTCCCTATGAAAATAGAGAACTCCATGGTGGCAAGTTCATTCGCAAGGACAAGTCCAAGGTTGACTACGAGAAACTCACTTTAAGAAGAAACCATTCAACAAGAATTCTCCCACAAAGTTTTTGCTAGTAACTCGAGAGGATTATGGTTCCGGAAGTGATGAAGAGGAAGAAACTCCAAGTGAAGTGGCCGCTCTTGCTATTTCTTCTACTCCATCATCTTCATCTCTATTTGAATCCCCCAATGAGAATCATTCTCACCCAAATGCCAAGTGCTTCATGGCTAAGGCCTCAGAGGTATCACCTTCTCCCAACTCTAAGACCCAAAGTGAACTTGAAAATCATGCTAGTCTTAGAGTAGAAGATGAAATTCTCTCTTTGGAACACTTTATGTCTAACATACAAGGGGAGACCAAGAAGTAATTTGATCACCTCATGAGCCAATTAGGAGAGGCCCATGAAGCTCTTGATAAGAAAGGTGAGATCGAAAGAAGGGATGCGGATGAGATAGCATCCCTCTCTATGACTCTTAAAGAAGACCATGATGGGAGAGTTTCTCTTGAGGAGGAACTTGAATCTATTGAAGAGTCACATAATGAACCTGTTTCCAATATCACTAAGGAACTTGACCTTGCAATTGTAAATACAAAAAGGCCAAAAAGGATAAGGTTGAGTTTGGTGTTGGTCATGGTAAGCTAACCGAGGAGTTTGAAAAACTAACCAAGGCTCACAAAGCTTTGGAGAGTCAACATTCTTCCCTCAATGAGTTACATGAACAACTTCAAACTCAACTTAATCAACTTAACAACCCTAGCACTTCTACTTCTTCTTGTGATCATGCAAATATTTTTGAGGAAAATGCTAGGTTGAAGGATGAGCTAGCAAGGCTCAAGGGCAAAGGCCCTCAAGTAGAGAAGGTTGTGGCCTCTACCCCACAAGTGGTTTCCCCTATCCCTCATGTGGTTGTTGCTAGACCACAATTGAGTTCTCCAAGGCCACAAGTGGGCAAGCAAGGTCTTGGCTATGTTTCCAAGAATAAGAACAAGAAGAAGAAGAGAAAGAAGAAGGCCAACAATGGTGCCTCGGGTGGTGTTGTCATTAGGGATAACAGTACTCGTAGCACACCCGCACAAGCTAGCAATGTTGCTTCAAGTAGTGGTGTCATGAGGGACAACACTACTCGTAGAATTTCCGCGGGAACTAACAATCCACACCATTTCTTATATGTTGATTATTATGGTGTTGTGCAAGCTAAATATGTTGGTCCTATTGAGGGTTACATTGACTATACCATTTGGGTTCCAAAGAACCTTGTTGCTAACATGAAAGGACCCTCCTCGGGTCCTAACTCTAGTCAATGATCTCTTGCAGGACTATGCTTCCGGTGGGTCTAAATGGATAATCGATAGTGGATTCACTAGTCATATGACCGGAAGCAAAGAACTTGTGACGGAGTTGCGCCCAGATGACATTCAAGCAACCGTAACTTATGGAGACTCGTCCTCGTCTAAGGTATTGGGGTTCGGCAAGGTTGTGATTGCTCCCGATATCACTATCATGAACGTCATGCTTGTCGAATCCCTTGGTTTAAAACTTTCGGTCTGTTCTCTTGGAAAGATGGGTTTCTCCATCTTTTTTGATGAAAATATTGTGGTCCTCTTGAGGAGCAAGACTCTTGACGTTGCATACGTGTGACATGTTGAAAATGAGTTGTTCGTGGTGGAATTTTCGAAGTCTACCAACTCTCAATCAATGTGTCTCTTCGGAAAGGCGGATGTGGGGTGGTTGTGGCAACGCCACTTATCCCATGTCAACATGAGAACTTTGCAAAGTCTTCACAAAGGTGGCCTTATTGTCGGACTAAAATAAAATGTTTCCTTTTCCAAAGATCGCGTTTGTAGGTCGTGTGTTAAAGGAAAGATGCATGATATCTCGCACAAGGCCAAGACTATTATTTCATCAAAGAGGATCTTGGAGCTTCTCCATGTTGATCTCTTTGGTGTCGTTCCCGAGGCAAGTCTTGGTGGCAAGAAGTATTGCTTGGTGATTGTCGATGATTACTCAAGATACACTTGGGTTTATTTCTTCAAGTGCAAGAGTGAGACCCAACAAACCATCATCGACTTCTCCAACCAAGATCAATGTCAACACAACGTGCAAATCATGGAAATTAGGAGTGATAATGGTTCGGAGTTCAAGAACTAGACTTTGAATGAATTCCTTAGTGATGAGGTCATTCGTCATCAATACTCCACCACTTACACTCCTCAACAAAATGGTGTTGCCGAAAGGAAGAATCACACTCTCTTGGATATGGCAAGGACTAAAGGGGTCGTTGTATAGAAAACAAAAAATTTCCTATGCGAGAGACACCCGAAAGTCCAAGATCCAATCTAGGAGAGGAAGTTCAACGGGCAAAGAGAGGGTTAAGGAGAACACATACCCTCGAAGACACAAAGAGTTACGAGATCAAATCTCGTTGTTGGCGTAGTCGTACTCACACCGATCCCGAGAGCGAGAAGATGTGCACCGCAATCCGGCGGTGCCTCCGTGATCGGTCACACGTACGGCTGATGACAACCTCCGTTCCCTCGATCCAGTGGGGCGCGGAAGTAGAGGATCCCTCGGAACTCCAGCAGCACGATGACGTGGTGGTGGTGAAGAATCCCACGGTCAGGGGTTCGCCAAGCCGGAGACCATGGAATTGAGCAGCGCGTGAAGTGGAAGGGAGATGGGACAAGTGTGTAGAGAAAATGAGCTCTCACCCTCCTTTTATAGGGGAGGGGAGGCAGCCCAAGAGGGGGTGCGGCCAGCCATGGTGGTACCCCCACCTCTTCCCTCTTCATGTGGGTGGAAGCTCCACTCACACCCACTCATGCTCCCATTATTTTCCACTTGGAAAATCCAAAGGTTTTCCTTTAATAAATAAATAAAACATTTTTATTTATTTATATTTGTTAATTCCATTAACAAAAATTTGCATATAGCACCTCGAATCATTTTTTTAATTCTATTAACAACCATTCGAAGAAAAACCCCTTGAACTATTTCAATTTTCCCCGAAACAATTTCGGTGCTGCCCAAAATATTCTTTGATATTCTGTATCCTCTCAAACGCATCATCGAACATTAAGTGTGTCACCCTACGGTTCACGAATAAGATAGACATGATCGAGACTCCTCTCCGATCAATAATCAACAGCGGGATCTGGACATCTGTGATGACTCCTGTATATTTAAAGCGCATGGTTCCCCCATATGTGGTTTTGGTAATTAATGACAATCCTTATGGACTAATGTTTGCATTGAGTTATCCTTATAGATCTTGTCCATAGGAAATAATGGAGTTCATGTGTTGAACTCTATTAGGTTCCTTGATGGCCATTGCTATATTCATGGATTTATATGAGGAATGGTTATGGTTTGAGTTGAGATCATTGCTAGTGTGTCTTGAAGAAAAGGATTAGGTAATCTTTAATTATCATCTGCAAGACATCATCATTTGAAGTAAGAAGCAAAGATACAAGGTTGATCAAGCAAGCGATCAACACTCAAAGCTACAATTTGTACCAAGTGGGATTATGTATCTCATGGTATGGTAAGCAATTGTAAATATAGCTTTGTGAACTAACCCATGATATGTGTGTGTGGCATTTCTATGTGTGGTTAGGTATCTTTCCATGGGCATGAACCAAAAGGAATATTTCATATAGCCCGTGGTCTATGTCGTCGTCAAGCGGTGTTCGTCATCTAGCTTGACGTGGAAGCTCAAGTGAAGCATCTAGAAGATATTCTATGTTTGATGCTTGCCCCCCTTTTGGAGATTGTGTCCTTGTGAAGATTTGCCGAGAAGGGTCTCTCCCATAATGGTGTATGGGGGAGCAACTTGCAAGTCTTCATCAAGCGGAGCTTGTGCTAGCAAGCGCAATCAAGAAAGAAGATCCAACTTGAGAGAGTCAAGATTGTCATCATCTAGCTCAAGTGGAATGCTCAAGGCAAAGGTATAATCTTGATAGGTTTTCTATTTTACCGGTCTCGTGTCTTTGGGAGACCGGGTTATAGGATAGATAGTCGTACTATCAAGAGGGTCTCTCAAGTGAGTAACGTGATCGAATTGTTGTGGAGAGCTCAAACCTTTGCATACTTTGCATATCATCTTTCTTGGTGCTTATTTGGAATTTGTATCCTTTGTGTTCTAGTGCTTGTCTTGATCTTCATGGCAAGCCAAGGTTTATCGAAAACGGTTTTGGTAAGAAAAACTTGTTGCGATTTCGGTGGTGAAAATATCCGGTTCAGCTTTGAGAATGTTTCCACACCTTCCATGTCTGGTAACATCTCCATTCCTTTTTGTTTTGATAGTCTTTGTTATTACCTTTCCAACCCATTTGGATTCACCTTATTCGGAGTTCATTCGCAAAAGTTATGTGTGTTTACGTGTTGGAGGTTTCACCGGGTGTTCCTATTTGAGAGGTCTAAACCTTTACCTATTTGGTTTTATCTTCCATTTATGTACAATGGTGTTTATCTGCATATTCTTGTAGTGCTCGTCGTTGCGATTTCAACGAGCCGAAGAACATCGAAAACGGAGTTCATATGCAAAAGTTATTGCATTTCTCGTATCGGTTTTCTATCTTCGGTTTGCAATCCGGAATATTCCGGATGATTCCAGAATCTGGATTTTTCTGGGCTCCAGAATATTCCGGGGATCCGGAATATTCCGGAATATTCCGGCCATAACGGGAAAAGGCTCTGTTTCCATCCGGAATCGCTCCGGAATCGATTCTGGGCCATTCCGGGTCATTCTGGGGTCCGGAATATTCCGGACCATTCCGGAATGGACGGAAAAAGTGGAAAACGGCTAGTTTTTTTAGCACCTATTTAAGGGGCCTTCTTCCCCAAAGTCCCTTAAACTTTCCTAGCTCGTTTTTCCCTCTCTCTCTCCCCACCATTGTTGACTTTGGAAAGCTTGCTCCTCTCTCAATCGCTCCAATGATTCTTGCATATCTTTGAGGGAGAAGTTAGAGGAGATCAAGATCTACATTTGCACCAATCCATCCTCCTTCTTAGTGAGGGAAACCTAGTAGATCTTGATCTTGGAGTTCTTGGTGTTTCTCCATTGTTCTTCCTCTCTTATTCCCCCATAAGCATTTGTTGCTTTGTTGAAATTTGAGAGTGGAGGATTTGAGCACTTGTGCTCTTGCCATTTGCATCGGTTGCATCGGTTTGGTCTCTCCACGAGGATTCGTGGAAGTGAAAGATTGTGAGCTTGTTACTCTTGGGTCTCGGACCCTAGACGACTTGTGGTGTTCTTGGGAGCCTCCAATTGAGTTGTGGATGTGTGCCCCAAGATTGTGGTGACACCGAGAGCCTCCAATTGAGTTGTGGATGCGTGCCTCGGGTTTGAAGGTTGCCAATAGTGGAAGGTGAACTAGGCCTTTGTGGCGGGGTTCATCGGAGAATAGGGTGAGGCCTTTGTGGCGTTGAGTAGGCCTTCGTGGCGAGCTCACACCCCTCCAACGAGACGTACTCCCCTTTGTGGGAGGAACTCGGGAATATATCATCGTCTCCGTGTGCCTTGGTTATTTCTATACCCGAGCTTTTTACTTATGCAATTTACATTGTGATAGCCTTCGAGCTTGAAGTTATATATCTTGCTATCACCTTGTTACTTGTCTTGCTTAGCATAAGTTTTTGGTGCAGCTAGTTGAACATAGAATATTTAGGTTGTATGCTTGTTAATTTAAACACCTAGTTTATTTCCGCATTTAGCAAGCCTTAACCGGAAAAGTTTTAATCGCCTATTCACCCCCCCTCTAGGCGATGTCGTTGTCCGTTCAATTAGTATCAGAGCCTCGTCTCTCTTTATTAGGCTTTACATCCTAGAGAGTACGATGTCGTTTAGAGAAACAGAACATGATCCCGCTTTTATATTCTATGGTAGAAATTATGATGTTTGGAAAATTCGCATTCTTAATTTTCTTACGGACATGGGTCCAAAGTATGTTAAGAGAATTGTAGATATGGATTTTCCTCCTCCAAAGGATTCTCAAGATTCATCTTTAGAGGATGAGGAAAACTCTTATCTCGATACTCTTGTATCTAATGGCTCTTGTGAAGGGAATATGCCCGAGAGGCAATAATAAAAAGGTTATTATCTTATTCCTTGTTTATGATGAATGTTTATTTCTCATGCTAGAATTGTATTAACCGGAAACGTTGATACATGTGTGCTTAATAAACAAACAATGGTTCCTAGTAAAGCCTCTCTTTTAACTAGCTCGTTGATTAATAGATGATCAAGGTTTCCTGATCATGAACATCGGATGTTATTAATAACGGGGTCATGTCATTAGAAGAATGATGTGATGAACATATACCCAAAGAGAATATAGCAATGCGATCAAGTCATTTAGTTTACATTGTTATATCAAACACACGAAGTAACTTATTCCTTATACCATGAGATCATGTCAATCACTGATACCGGAAGAGTGCTTTGATGGCATCAAACGTCACACCGTAACAGGGTGACTATAAAGGTGTCATTGAGTATTCGGAAAGTATTAGTTGAGGATCATGGATCAAGAGTGGGATTTGTCCATCCAAATGACAGAGAGATATACTCTGGGCCCTCTCGGTGATATCACATCGAAACCGCTTGCAAGCACGTGATATGATCACAAGGATGTTATATCACGGGAACGAGAAAAGAGTACTTGTCGGTAACGAGATTGAACAAGGTATGGTTGATACCAATGATCGAATCTCGGACAAGTAAAATATCGCGAGACAAAGGGAATAGTTCACGGCGTTGTTGGTTCACACGATCACGAGAGTCATCGTTGAATATATAGGAGTCATCACGGATCTCCAGATCCGCTGTTGATTATTGATCGGAGAGGAGTCTCGATCATGTCTATCTTATTCGCGAACCGTAGGGTGACACACTTAAGGTTCGATGACGCATTTGAGAGGATACGGAATATCGAAGAATATTTTGGACAGCACCGAAATTGTTTCGGGGAAAATTGAAATAGTTCAAGGGGTTTTTCGTCGAATGGTTGTTAATAGAATTAACAAATGATTCGAGGTGCTATATGCAAAAGTTTGTTAATAGAATTAACAAATGCTGAAATAAAGAAATAAAAAGGTTTTATTTATTTATTAAAAGAAAACCTTTGGATTTTCCAAGTGGGAAATTATGGGAGCATGAGTGGGTGTGAGTGGAGCTTCCACTCACATGAAGAGGGGAGGTGGGGGCACCCCCATGGGCTGGCCGCACCCCCCTTGGGCTGCCTCCCCCCTCTCCTATAAAAGGAGGGTGAGAGCTCTCCCTCCTCACACTTGGCCACTTCCCTTTCCCTCCACCCGCTGCTCCATTTCATGGTCTCCGGCTTGGCGAAGCCCTGACCGTGGGATTCTTCACCACCACCACGTCGTCGTGCTGCTGGAGTTCCGAGGGATCCTCTACTTCCGCGCCCCGCTGGAACGAGGGAACGGAGGTCGTCATCAACCGTACGTGTGACCGATCACGGATGCACCGCCGGATTGCGGTGCCATCTTCTCGCTATCGGGATCGGTGTGAGTACGACTACGCCAACAACGAGATTTGATCTCGTACCACTTTGAGTCTTCGAGGGTATGTGTTCTCCTTAACCCTCTTGTTGCCCGTTGCACTTCGTCTCATAGATTAGATCTTGGCCTTTCGGGTATCTCTCGCGTAGGAAATTTTTGTTTTCTATGCTACGTTCCCCTTCAGTGGTATCAGAGCCAGGTTTATGCGTAGATGTTTTGTACGGGTAGAACACATAGGTGTATGTGGGCGTTGATGATCATGTTATTACCTCCTTGACTATTTTATGATCTTAGTGGCATAGTGGGATGAAGCGGCCCGGACTAACCTTACATGTCCACGTACATGAGACTTGTTCCACAACTGACATGCAACTTGTATTGCATAAGTGGCTTGCGGGTGTCTGTTTCTCCTACTATAGTTAAGATCTAATCTATGAAGGGTTGTTAAAATGTGTTTATCAACGTTGTGGTTGATGTTCGTAGGTATGAACGGTTCTATCATCGAAAGCCCTAAGCCACGTAAAATATGCAAAAATAAATTTAGAGGCGTCTAACTAGTTTTTTGCTGGGCATGTGATGTGATATGGTCAATATTACAAATTTGATTATGAGATGATCATTTTGTAAATTATTGATATACCGGAAGGTATCCATATGATTGTCTTCTTATTGATGGACAATCAAGATTGGGGTTCCATGGTACTAGGTACCACACCGGTGGAATGATTAAGATCATACCATAATGCACATGATGGAGATCAAGTGCAAGGAGGACCATATCATATCACGTTATCCTTACATGTGATGTTTGTGATGTTAATCCTTTTATGCATCTTGTTTTGCTTAGATAACGTTGGTAGCATTATAAGATGATCCCTCTCACTTAATATCAAGATAATAATGTGTTCTTCCTTAAGTATGCACCGTTAAGAAAGTTCGTCGTTTCGAGACATCACGTGATGATCGGGTGTGATAGACTCAACGTTCGCATACAACGGGTGTTTTCAAGCCTAGCATGTACAGACATGGCCTTGAAACACACGCAATACTACGGTTCTACTTGGCGAGCCTAGCATGTACAGACATGGCCTCGGAACACGTAACCGAAAGGTAAAGCATGAGTCATATGGATGATATGATGAACATGTCGATGTTCGCCTTTGAAGCTACATCATCTCACGTGATGATCGGTTTTGGTGTAGTGAATTTTGTTCGTGTAATCACTAAAGACGACTAAGAGGGATGTTGTTTTTGAGTGGGAGTTCATGGTTTAATTTTTGAATTAACTTGAACTTATTTATCATGAACAACAAATCAAAGTGAATTTGCACAAATTGTAGTATTCATTGGCATCCACATAACTACCTTACACTTAGATTGTTAATTGAGATATAACTGTTATGATCTGGTAAATACCATTTAAGATTGGTACCGTATTAGTGAAATTTAAAATTGAGTCCTATTGTAGATTTTTGGTATTTCCTACCTAGCTCCATGTGGTTAATGATTGATTAATCTAGAGAGCAAATAATTCCTACTTAGAATCCAGAGTCATGGTTGCTTCCGTATTACTTTATCTTCAAAAGAATGTTTTGTTGATCAAGGTGATTTAGGAACTGAAAAGAGTTGTTTTCAGAAACAATCAAGTGAAAGATATATTGATATCTAGAAACTTATTTGTGGCAACATGACTGAGTATAATTTAGCGTGACAATGTTTGCTTATATTATCTGAATATATGCAAATTTAGCGTGACAATGTTTGCTTATATTATCTGAATATATGCAATGATTGAAGACGCTAGGCGTTTGAATATTCCAAGAAGTTGGGCGCTCAAAATTATCCTCTAAATTCCTTCCTTCGAGCTATAATAGCTTAATCATAAAATTGTTATGATGGGATGGATTAGAAGTATGCGTAAAGTAGTTTACCTTACTTGGAAAATGCTAAGAGTGGAATCTAGAAGAATGCTATTTATATGGTGATATTAGTAGAACAATCAAACTCAAAGTATGACTCAATGGGTGATAGTATATGACTAACACGCCAAAGAAAATGAGCTAGTAAGACTAGCATTGTTTGATGTTGAATGATTCTTATAAAGGAAAGGGAATATTGAAAATAGAATTACAAATAGATATATGGCAGAAAAGAAGATAACTGGAAAAGTCCAGCTCAGGAGTATATACTTGATATACAAGATATAGATGTATTACTAGTTAACAAAGTATTTTTGGTATTTTGATACCACATTGGTTGGTATGAGTTGTCATACAAAGCAACGCAATGAAAGAAATACAAGGGCCTAAAAGGAACTAGTAATAGATGTGGAATCGATTATGACAAGAACATAAATAAAGTGTTATTGTGTTCATTGTCGTATCGAACCAACCAGTCAAGATTTATTTGAAGAACTTAATAATTTGTTATTTTGTTCTAGTCTTTTGTGAGAACAAATGAGATTGTTCAAACTATGATCATATTCCATAATTGATGGATATGTTAATATAAATCATGTTGGTAAAGTAAACATCTATAAGACTAAATGCTAAACGTTGCAAGACGTTGAAGAGTTTCACTTAAATTGTGACACCACCATTTTAGTTCATATCGGAAAGGAAAACATGAAGGAACTCCATATTGATGGACTTCCGGAGTCATTTTATTGACGCTTGTGAGACCTCTTCCAAAAGATGACTAGAATTCCGTTCTTAGGCCAAAGTAGAATGGACGACTAATTTAGTGGAGATTATACATATTGATGTATATAGTCCATTATGTGTAGTCATGTATGGTGGATTAATTTTTCCTTCATAAAATTCTGTCGACAACTTGAGTAGATATGTGAGTATATCTATTTAAAGAAAACGGAGTTTGACATTTTGAATTGGTTCAAAAGGTTGTTAATATGAAGTAAAAATCATTGTAACAAGATAATCAAGTATTTATGATTCGATCATAAAGAATAAAGTTTGAGTTACAAGTTTAGCAAAACATCTGAGAAGTTGCAGAATTGTTCTACAACTTATACTTCTCGAATACACCACATTAGATTGGAGTATTCAAGAGACAAAAATCAAACCTTGTTTGACATGGTAAGATTAATAAAAATGCCATTATAATTTTGTAGTTTATACATTAGTGACAACCGTTTTTCCACTGAAAAGAGCACCATCATGATCCGCTGAAATTGACAACATATAAGATATGGTTTGGGTAGTGACCCGAATTGTCACTTTCTTAAGTTTTGGTATGCATAGCATGTGTAAAATGTTTACAACCAAAATAGGATAAATATATGTTTATAAGGTTATCCCAAATAAACATTGGGTATTTCTCCTATCACCGAACCAAAAGACAAATGTTGTTTGTCAGAAAGGGTTGATTTCTCGAGAAAGTAGTTCTTGCGAAACAAGTGAGTGGGAGCACAGTATAAACTCAATGAGATTAGAGAATCTTTGTTATCATGTCAAGAGTAGCGCAGCACTGGAAGTTGTTCCGGGGTTTACTATTTTGACTGAGTAGAAGACACTACAAATGTTGTAGATACTTCAAATGAGTTTGCGAATTGTACCAGAAAAGTCCAAAAACTTTGTACTTAGAACAACTTGTGGTTTAAGTATAAAGTGTTGTTTTGACAACAAAGGACCTGGACCTTATAAAGGAAGCAAATGATGGGCCCTGACTTCGTAAAATTGACTATGAGTCATTATATCCGCCATTGTATCCTTGTATGAATATCAAGTATGTGACTTGCTAGTCCTTTCGATAGGCATGATGCCTAACGATAGCAAAAGGGTCTATATAGCGACAAAGACATGGATTTTACATCTTTGAAAGTTGTACTTATCGAAAAGTTGTTTTCGACGAAGTTCAAAGAGTTAACTACTACAAGATTTTGATCTTCCGTAGTGATGCTTTAGTCTTTGCGGATAGTTCTAGCAAAAAGTTACATATTATGATATGGCAGTTGAATAACAAAACCAACTCTCCTCTCGAGGAAGTTTGATCAAGGATGTGTACTTGACACAGTCTGAGAGTTTTGTAAAATTCAAAAGGTTGCTAGAAAGGTATGCACACTTCAATGGTTGAAGTGAGCATAACGAAGTTGAAATCTTTACCTTAATGAAGTTATCAAAAGAGTTTGATTCCATCATGAACGATAAAGATACTTGTAAAGTTACAAGAAATTAAGTGGGAGCGCTATGACATATTTCCAATACTTTATGTAGATGACATATGGTTAATTGGAAAATATGTATTTTAAATTAACATGGTTAAGATTTTCATATTGATGAAGGCTTAGAAGATATTGGGCATCGATATCTATAAAAGATGGATTGAAGCGCCTGATATGATTAAAGCCAAATTACATAGATGAAATATTGAAGTAAGTCAATATAAAATTGATAAGAAGGAGTTCTTGTCACATGGAAAATAATTGAGCAAGATTCATGTGTTTTGACACATGATGAGCATCATTGAAATTGAGATTTCTAAGTCATGTTTCCATGCTATGTACACAACCAGATGAGTCCTATGCTATAAAATGTTATAGTAGGATAATTCATATGATGATTAGACAACAGTGAGAGAGATCCTTATGTCATTTTAGAAATGCTAAGGATATGTTTTCCTATATAGTAATGACAAAATATTAGTTGTAATATGTTACACTAATAAGTCTTGTCATTTATTAAAGTAATTTTATCTCAATTAAAATATGTGATGAACGGTAGCACAATAGGATGGAAGAAAGTTCCATGCTGGATTTGAAAGAGTTTCAAAATTAAAATATTGTGACAGATACTACAACAAAGGCTAAAGTATATCGTTGTGTTGACAACTGATAATAAGCGTATTTTGTGTCAAGGAGTTCTTTATTGAACTTGGTGAATTTCCAAGAATGCAAAAACTTTGAAGCTACATTTTCACAATGTTAGTAACATCAGTTTAAGCTGAGGAATTAAGGTATCACCGGAACTTGGTGAATTTCCAAGAATGCTAACACTATGAAGCTACATTTTCACAATGTTAGTGACATCAGTTTAAGCTGAGGAATTAAGTTTTCCGATTGACCATATATATACAAAGCCATCTCATTAGAGAATGAGTGATGCGTGTAGACGCAAAGAACATGCAAATACAATAGGACCTGAACAGTTCAGATCTTTTTGATAATGTTTACCACATGCGAAGCATGGTAATAATAACTGGTACGCCATATGTGTTAAGTGCTTACAGACTAGATTATTGACTCTAGTGCAAGTGGGAGACTGAAGGGAATATGCCCGAGAGGCAATAATAAAAAGGTTATTATCTTATTCCTTGTTTATGATGAATGTTTATTTCTCATGCTAGAATTGTATTAACCGGAAACGTTGATACATGTGTGCTTAATAAACAAACAATGGTTCCTAGTAAAGCCTCTCTTTTAACTAGCTCGTTGATTAATAGATGATCAAGGTTTCCTGATCATGAACATCGGATGTTATTAATAACGGGGTCATGTCATTAGAAGAATGATGTGATGAACATATACCCAAAGAGAATATAGCAATGCGATCAAGTCATTTAGTTTACATTGTTATATCAAACACACGAAGTAACTTATTCCTTATACCATGAGATCATGTCAATCACTGATACCGGAAGAGTGCTTTGATGGCATCAAACGTCACACCGTAACAGGGTGACTATAAAGGTGTCATTGAGTATTCGGAAAGTATTAGTTGAGGATCATGGATCAAGAGTGGGATTTGTCCATCCAAATGACAGAGAGATATACTCTGGGCCCTCTCGGTGATATCACATCGAAACCGCTTGCAAGCACGTGATATGATCACAAGGATGTTATATCACGGGAACGAGAAAAGAGTACTTGTCGGTAACGAGATTGAACAAGGTATGGTTGATACCAATGATCGAATCTCGGACAAGTAAAATATCGCGAGACAAAGGGAATAGTTCACGGCGTTGTTGGTTCACACGATCACGAGAGTCATCGTTGAATATATAGGAGTCATCACGGATCTCCAGATCCCGCTGTTGATTATTGATCGGAGAGGAGTCTCGATCATGTCTATCTTATTCGCGAACCGTAGGGTGACACACTTAAGGTTCGATGACGCATTTGAGAGGATACGGAATATCGAAATATTTTGGACAGCACCGAAATTGTTTCGGGGAAAATTGAAATAGTTCAAGGGGTTTTTCGTCGAATGGTTGTTAATAGAATTAACAAATGATTCGAGGTGCTATATGCAAAAGTTTGTTAATAGAATTAACAAATGCTGAAATAAAGAAATAAAAAGGTTTTATTTATTTATTAAAAGAAAACCTTTGGATTTTCCAAGTGGGAAATTATGGGAGCATGAGTGGGTGTGAGTGGAGCTTCCACTCACATGAAGAGGGAAGAGGGTGGGGGCACCCCCATGGGCTGGCCGCACCCCCCTTGGGCTGCCTCCCCCCTCTCCTATAAAAGGAGGGTGAGAGCTCTCCCTCCTCCACACACTTGGCCACTTCCCTTTCCCTCCACCCGCTGCTCCATTTCATGGTCTCCGGCTTGGCGAAGCCCTGACCGTGGGATTCTTCACCACCACCACGTCGTCGTGCTGCTGGAGTTCCGAGGGATCCTCTACTTCCGCGCCCCGCTGGAACGAGGGAACGGAGGTCGTCATCAACCGTACGTGTGACCGATCACGGATGCACCGCCGGATTGCGGTGCCATCTTCTCGCTATCGGGATCGGTGTGAGTACGACTACGCCAACAAGAGATTTGATCTCGTACCACTTTGAGTCTTCGAGGGTATGTGTTCTCCTTAACCCTCTTGTTGCCCGTTGCACTTCGTCTCATAGATTAGATCTTGGCCTTTCGGGTATCTCTCGCGTAGGAAATTTTTTGTTTTCTATGCTACGTTCCCCTTCATCTTGTGCGTTTTGAGCGATGTAGTTATTGATTCAATCATGCCTTTTCGGAACGCTCATGAGCTATGGACAAAACTTCAAGATATATATGATGTGTCCAACGTTATTGAGGATGATTGTTATCCATCCACTTCCGGCCGTGATGAGTACACATCTTTCTCCACTCCACCAACATGTGATTTGTCACAAGGTAATGATATGGTGAGTGGTGATAGAAATTGCATTGTGGATAGTGAATTTTCTATTGACTATACTTCATCTCTATCCCATTGCAATGATCTATCTTTGGACTTAATATCTTCTAGCACTCAAAGTTCCATACATGCTAGTATTGATAGTCCTTGCATATCATGTAATAGTTGTTTAACTAAATCTCATGATGATATGCTTCCTATGTCTTGTTTTCATAAAAACAATGCTTCCATTTCCTCTAGTACTTGTGTGACTAACAATGTAGAGGAATCCCAACTTTTGTTGGAACAAGACATGGACCTCAATGGAGCTTCATGCATTCTCTCTTCATCACCTTCCTATCCTCACTTGTGCCTTATGGCTAGGGATTCAAAGGTATCTCCACCTTTGGAACCCACTACATCTTGTGACGATGAGGATGAGGATTTATCTTGTGGAGAGTATGAGGATGAGGCCTCCTTAATGGAGAAGGGTGAGTTAGTTCTTCTTGCTCTCCCTAAAGGTAGTAAAGCTATCACTCCTTTGGGTGAAATATTGGCTTTTGCTATTTATAGCGCTAAAATCATTGAAAATAAAGGTGAGATCGAAAGAAGTGATGCCGATGAAAAGGCATCCCTCACTACGTCTCTTGAGGAAGAGTGTGAGCTCCGAGTTACTCTTGTGGAGAAACTTGAATCTATCGAGGAGCTCTATAATGAACAAATAGCCTATTTCACTAAAGCACGTGACCATACCAATGCTAAATATAAAGTGCTTAAAAATGAAAAGGTTGAATTTGTTGTTGGCAATGCTAATCTAATTGAGGAAAACTCTAGGTTAAATAATGAGCTTGCCAAGTTATCTTCTTCTATTTCTAATGATGCTTGTGCTACTAACTCCACATCTTGTGAAGCATCTATTTTGAAGGAGAATGTTGAGCTAAGGGCTCAACTTGAGTTAATGACTAGCAAGTGTGGGAAATTGGAAGAAAGTCATGAAAAGCTATCTAGCTCTCATGAGGATCTTCTAGCATCCCATACCAAGCTAAAATTAGCTCTTGAGGCTACCACTACAAAGGTGACATCTTGTGAGACTCATGTGGGTACTAGCACAATATCTTCTAATAATGCTATATTGACTTGTGCTCGTATTAGTAATTCATCCTCCCATAATGTTTCTACATCTTGTGATGAATTGCTTTCCTTGCCTTGTTGCTCTAACAATGAAGCATCTACTTCCTCTAGCTCTTGTGTTGTTTCTAACCATGTAGAGGAAAATAAAGAGCTCAAGGCCCAAGTCACTTCTTTGAAGAAAGACTTGGAAAAGTGTCATGAAGGGAGTTCCACCCTTGATAAGATGTTGAGAGTGCGGAGACTTCCCAATGACAAGAGTGGACTTGGATTCAACTCCAATATCAAGAACAAGTCCATTATTGACAAGAAGAAGGGCCAAGAACAAGTCAAAGATCCGGCCAAGATTATTTGCTTCAAGTGCAAGATTGAAGGGCACCATGTTAGATCTTGCCCTTTGAAGAAGCCTCTTAGTGAGAAGCAACTAGGGAAGCGGCCTCTTGTTCAATCTCATGCTCAACCACGAGTTGAACAACGGCCACCTCCTAAGAAGACTCAATACAATGCTCCTCTTATTGAGAAGCCTAGTGAGAAGAAAGAAAAGAGTCGATGTTGCTACCTTTGTCGCAAGAAGGGACACTTTTCTTCTTCATGCACTAATGGTACATTATCCAACCCTATCCTTATTGATGATGTTTATTCCATTCGGAAGGATAATGTGGGCAATGTGTTTGCCAAGTATGTTGGTACTCCAAGTGGTGTCAAGAAAAGAACCATTTGGGTTGCCAAACCTATTGTGACTAACCTCTTAGGACCAAACTTGGTTGGGGACCAACAAGCTCAAACTTGATCAATAGGTGTGGATGGAGGGCATTGGAGACTTGGCTATTTCATGAAGAATTAAGGGATCTTCATCAATTATATTTCCTCAAGCCAAGTCACTTGGATTATATATATATCTCTTACCCAATGTTCCTCCATGCGGTAACTTGTATTTAAATCATATATACATTGAAAGTTGCTTGCTCCCTTGCATATGTTAGTTTTGTTTCTAGCATGTGTTTGTATATGATGTTCTTACTACTTACCCATCTTGGTAATCTAGCATGAGTTTGTGGCTTGCACTTCATGTATTTGTGTGCTTTGTGTTGAGCCTTCATTGCAATTCTTGCTTATTTTAGTTGGCTCTTTGAGAGATTAATGGACTATCCCATTTTGGGGGAGTAATATGCTCTTGGCACTTTACTATCCTAAAATGTGTGTACATGAGGAATACCACTTAGTGTTGATATATCAATATTATCTTGTCTCTATGTGGTATGTCTTTCTCATGAGAAATTCAAATTCTAATGTCCATTAACTTTCTCTAGTTGGATTTATTTTATTTACCTCTTGTTAAAAAAAATGGATTATCACATTATGGGTGAGTAATAAGCTATGTGCATATTACAAGCCTATAAAATGTGAGCATGTGAGGTATTGCCACCTAGAATTGATATTGTTAGTTATCTTGTTCTTATGTGGCATGTTGCTCAAACAAGTTCCATGTTTTCTTAAATGTGTTTTGTCTCTATTCTTTTGGTATCTTGTTTGTGAGAGTTTCTTGGTGCTTTGCTTTTTCGGTTCTTATTTGAAGCCTTCAAGAATCTCTATCTAAGCATGTTTTTCTATTCCTATCTTTTGACACATGCTTATGTTTTGTGAATATGATTGTGTTGTACCACCGAGAAATATCTCCATGCATCTCTTGTCTTTGACAAGTGATAGTAATTTGTGGTAAGTTTATTGATCATATTTACTTTGGCCTTTGCTCAAACGTTTCTTTGTTTCTTCCCAATGTTTTGTTTGGTTTAAGTCCTTTGTGTCTTCCTTGCTCTACTCAAAATTTGTTCTATGCTTTCTTGAGTTAGGAAAAGCAATGATCCCATACTTGTGCACTTATGTTCAAAGTCATACTTCTTTGGGTTGCACTAGTCTTGGGGAAGCTATCCTATATTGAGTAGATCACCGTTCTTAAAATTGGTATTGCATCTAATTTGTTTTTATTTAAACATGACTAGTGTTTGAATAATATATATATGGAGAGTAATGATTCCATTGTGTGCATTTTGTATTCAAATGCAAGATCATAAATAATGCACTATTTTTGGAAGAACTATCCTATATGCGTTTGAACACTTATTGTCTTTGAATTTGCATTTTATCCCAATGACTTGTCTCTTTGGAAGACAAACATTTTTCGTCTTGGTACTTTGTGTGCTATCATGAAAAGTGTAGAGGGTTTGTTTATTCTTCGATGTTTTTTTTTGGTTTCTTCTCTATTTTGGTTTCCTCAATCATGTGTTGATTTGGGTCTTGATATAATTTTGACAATTCTCTTTCTTTTCACTCTTGCGAGTGGCTTCTTGGTTTAGTTGGTTTTTTGTCCAATTTGTATCTTGTTTTGGTTCTTGAAAGTTTTGTGCATGCATATTTACTATGTATATCTTTTGGCATGCTTACTTTCTTTGATCCAATATATAGGATAAACTCCATCAAATCCTAAATGGCTAAGATGTGCATGAAATTCAAATTCATATTAATATGCACATATTTATGTGGAGTTTGTCCTATGTATTGTAGTTGTTCTAACTACATTGGACCCAATGAGTTTGGGTACCATTTTGTACTTGATCTTTGTTTTTAGGTACAATGGAGATACATTGGTTGCTTTCCTCATTCATAAGGAAGGTGTTGTCACCATGGTATTATAGGAGTCAAGCTACGATGATTATCAAACTCGCATCCTCTTCATTACCAATGTCATCTCGGTAACAAGTATCTATCTCATGCATACATTTCTAGCTTTCAACCTTGTGTAGGTTGCATCTTGGCATGATTTTCCTTTGTGGCATTTCATTTGGTTCTTGCAAATGTCTTATCAAAAGCATCTTTATTGCAACTATGAGTAAGCCGGGATGATTACATACTAAGGGGATATTTATAATCATTTTCATGATTCACCAATCCCAAGTATATTAATCTAGCAACTTCTACTTGAAGTCTCTCATATGCAATATTGATAAATTCTCAAAAACCATTTGAATATTTTGTGATATGCGTTACCTTTCTCGAAGCATTCCAACTATCACTTTTCCCTTGTGATATTTTTGATGCTTTGATGAGTTTTGTTTGTTCATCTATATCCCCTTAAGATTAAACTAAGCTTAGTGCTTTGCTTTCATGCAAAACTCTTATTGGTGTATTTATGAACCTTCCTTGGATATCATGTTTTTCACCTTTGTAACTATTTTGTGTGTGCATGTTTCTTTGTGGATATATATCTTTGTGATTGGTGTCCACTTAGAAACTTATACACATGATAATAATTACATCTTTAATTGTTATTCCATTTCTTTAGTGACCAAGTTTTATTGCTTTATAATCCTTGGTGGTTTCTAAAAGGCACAAGCTTTGTTTTTCTTTTGGTATTCCTTTTGCTTCTTAATAAGCTTGTGGACCTATGTGGTTTATCATTTGATGGTTTGTGTGTATGGTAAGGACATGATATGCACTATGTGCCTCTTATATTGAAATACTATGTTGATGATTTTATCATCTTATTAGTCTCCTAAAAATGTTTTTCCTTGTCACGCCCATCTAGTTCGGTTGAGTAAGTATTTATTTGTCGCTTCTTGATCTTAATTGCTTGATTTTTTGTTTGTTTGCAAGTTTCTTTGCTTCATTTCCAATCTATTCGCTTGCTCTTGTTTGTGTTCAAAATTATCTAGAAGGGAGTGATGATTCCATGTTGTGCACACTATATAGTAATTCAAATCTAACATTGTGCATGTACCTTGGGGAGTTCCCTCTTTATTTTCTAGAACACTTGGTTGATCTTATCAAATTATTGATTTTGGTCAATTGGTTTTTCGGATCCTTTGGTTGGTAGCTTCTTTGTGAAAGTGTCCTTCAATTTTATTTTCTTTGTAAACCTATGGATCCTCAATATAGTTTGATCTCCCTCCATCTATTTATAGTTGGATATATGCACTTGATTTCACTCATATCATGAGGAATGCATACACTATGGGGGAGCTCTTACTATATTGGCCTTCTAATCTTTTTTCCCATTTCGGCAATGGATGCCAATGGGGGAGAAGTTTAGAGGGTTTAAGGTAATTTGGTTTATGCTTTAGTTTCGTTCTTAAGCATTTTCCTTTCCATGCTATTGCATCCTTGCTCTTTGTTTAGCATGGTTGCTTAATTCATCATATAAACCCTCGTAAAAAGGGATTGTCATCAATTACCAAAATGGGGGAGATTGAAAGCGCATGGTTCCCCCATATGTGGTTTTGGTAATTAATGACAATCCTTATGGACTAATGTTTGCATTGAGTTATCCTTATAGATCTTGTCCATAGGAAATAATGGATTTCATGTGTTGAACTCTATTAGGTTCCTTGATGGCCATTGCTATATTCATGGATTTATATGAGGAATGGTTATGGTTTGAGTTCAGCTCATTGCTAGTGTGTCTTGAATAAAAGGATTAGGTGATCTTTCATTATCATCTTCAAGACATCATCATTTGAAGTAAGAAGCAAAGATACAAGGTTGATCAAGCAAGCAATCAACACTCAAAGCTACAATTTGTACCAAGTGGGATTGTGTATCTCATGGTATGGTAAGCAATTGTAAATATAGCTTTGTGAACTAACCCATGATATGTGTGTGTGGCATTTCTATGTGTGGTTAGGTATCTTTCCATGGGCATGAACCAAAAGGAAGATTTCATATAGCCCGTGGTCTATGTCGTCGTCAAGCGGTGTTCGTCATCTAACTTGACGTGGAAGCTCAAGTGAAGCATCTAGAAGATATTCTATGCTTGATGCTTGCCCCCCTTTTGGAGATTGTGTCCTTGTGAAGATTTGCCGAGAAGGGTCTCTCCCATAATGGTGTATGGGGGAGCAACTTGCAAGTCTTCATCAAGCGGAGCTTGTGCTAGCAAGCGCAATCATGTCATCATCTAGCTCAAGTGGAATGCTCAAGGCAAAGGTATAATCTTGATAAGTTTTCTATTTTACCGGTCTCGTGTCTTCAGGAGACCGAGTTATAGGATAGATAGTCGTACTATCAAGAGGAGCTCTCAAGTGAGTAACGTGATCGAATTGTTGTGGGGAGCTCAAACCTTTGCATACTTTGCATATCATCTTTCTTGGTTCTTATTTGGCTTTTGTATCCTTTGGGTTCTAGTGCTTGTCGTGATCTTCATGGCAAGCCAAGGTTTATCGAAAACGGTTTTGGTAAGAAAAACTTGTTGCGATTTCGGTGGTGAAAATATCCGGTTCAGCTTTGAGAATGTTTCCACACCTTCCATGTGTGGTAACTTATCCATTCCTTTTATTTTGGATAGTCTTTGTTATTACCTTTCCAACCCATTTGGATTCACCTTATTCGGAGTTCATTCGCAAAAGTTATGTGTGTTTTCGTGTTGGAGGTTTCACCGGGTGTTCCTATTTGAGAGGTCTAAACCTTTACCCATTTGGTTTTATCTTCCATTTATGGACAATGATTTTTCTCTGCATATTCTTGTAGTGCTCGTCGTTGCGATTTCAGCGAGCCCAAGAACATCGAAAACGGAGTTCATATGCAAAAGTTATTGCATTTCTCGTATCGGTTTTCTGTCTTCGGTTTGCAATCCGGAATATTCCGGATGATTCCGGAATCCGGATTTTTCTGGGCTCCGGAATATTACGGGGATCCGGAATATTCCGGCCATAACGGGAAAAGGCTCTGTTTCCATCCGGAATCGCTCCGAAATCGATTCCGGGCCATTCCGGGTCATTCCGGGGTCCGGAATATTCCGGACCATTCCGGAATGAACGGAAAAAGTGGAAAACGGCTAGTTTTTTTAGCACCTATTTAAGGGGCCTTCTTCCCCAAAGTCCCTAAGACTTTCCCAGCTCGTTTTTCCCTCTCTCTCCCCACCATTGTTGACTTTGGAAAGTTTTCTCCTCTCTCAATCCCTCCAATGATTCTTGCATATCTTTGAGGGAGAAGTTAGAGGAGATCAAGATCTACATTTCCACCAATACATCCTCCTTCTTAGTGAGGGAAACCTAGTAGATCTTGATCTTGGAGTTCTTGGTGTTTCTCCATTGTTCTTCCTCTCTTATTCCCCCATAAGCATTTGTTGCTTTGTTGGAATTTGAGAGTAAAGGATTTGAGCACTTGTGCTCTTGCCATTTGCATCGGTTGCATCGGTTTGGTCTCTCCACGAGGATTCGTGGAAGTGAAAGATTGTGAGCTTGTTACTCTTGGGTCTCGGACCCTAGACGACTTGTGGTGTTCTTGGGAGCCTCCAATTGAGATGTGGATGTGTGCCCCAAGATTGTGGTGACACCGAGAGCCTCCAATTGAGTTGTGGATGCGTGCCTGTTTGAAGGTTGCCAATAGTGGAAGGTGAACTAGGCCTTTGTGGAGGGGTTCATCGGAGAATAGCGTGAGGCCTTTGTGGCGTTGAGTAGGCCTTCGTGGCGAGCTCACACCCCTCCAACGAGACGTACTCCCCTTTGTGGGAGGAACTCGGGAATATATCATCGTCTCCGTGTGCCTCGTTATTTTATATACCCGAGCTTTTTACTTATGCAATTTACATTGTGATAGCCTTCGAGCTTGAAGTTATATATCTTGCTATCACCTTGTTACTTGTCTTGCTTAGCATAAGTTGTTGGTGCATCTAGTTGACCATAGAATATTTAGGTTGTATGCTTGTTAATTTAAACACCTAGTTTATTTCCGCATTTAGCAAGCCTTAACCGGAATTTTTTTAATCGCCTATTCACCCCCCTCTAGGCGACGTCGTTGTCCGTTCATATATTCAACGATGACTCTCGTGATCGTGTGAACCATCAACGTCGTGAACTATTCGCTTTGTCTCGCGATATTTTACTTGTCCGAGATTCGATCATTGGTATCAACCATAGCTTTTTCAATCTCTTTACCGACAAGTACTCTTTTCTCGTTCCCATGATATAACATCCTTGTGATCATATCACGTGCTTGCAAGCGGTGTCGATGTGATATCACCGAGAGGGCCCAGAGTATATCTCTCCGTCATTTTGGATGGACAAATTACACTCTTGATCCATGAGCCTCAACTAATACTTTCCGAATACCCAACGACACCTTTATAGTCACCTTGTTACGGTGTGACGTTTGATGACATCAAAGCATCCTTCCGATATCAGTGATTGACATGATCTCATGGTCTAAGGAATAAGTTACTTCGTATGTTTGATATAACAATGTAAACTTAATGACTTGATCGCATTTCTATATTCACTTTGGGTATATGTTCATCACATCATTCTTCTAATGACATGACCCCGTTATTAACAACATCCAACGTTCATGATCAGGAAATCTTGATCATCTATTAATCAACGAGCTAGTTAAAAGAGAGGCTTTACTAGGAACCATTGTTTGTTTATTAAACACACATGTATCAACGTTTCCGATTAATACAATTCTAGCATGAGAAATAAACATTCATCATAAACAAGGAATAAGATAATAACCATTTTATTATTGCCTCTCGGGCATATTCCCTTCAGTCTCCCACTTGCACTAGAGTCAATAATCTAGTCTGTAAGCACTTAGCACATATGACGTTCCAGTGTTATTACCATGCTTCGCATGTGGTAAACATCATCAAAAAGATCTGAACTGTTCAGGTCCTATTGTATTTGCATGTTCTTTGCGTCTACACGCATCACTCATTCTCTAATGAGATGGCTTTGTATATATTTGGTCAATCGGTGAAACCATGATTTCTCAGCTTAAACCAATGTCACTAAGATTGTGAAAATGTAGCTTCATAGTGTTAGCATTCTTGGAAATTCACCAAGATCCGGTGAGACCTTAATTCCTCAGCTTAAACCAATGTTACTAACATTGTGAAAATGTAGCTTCATAGTGTCAGCATTCTTGGGAATTCACAAAGTTCAATAAAGAACATTTTGACACAAAATACGCTTATCATCAGTTGTCAACACAACGATATACTTTAGCCTTTGTTGTAGTATTTGTCAAAATATTTAATTTTGAAACTCTTTCAAATCCAGCATGGAACTTTCTTCCAGCCTATTGTGCTACCCTTCATCACATATTTTAATTGAGATAAAATTACTTGAATAAATGACAAGACTATTAGTGTAACATATTACAACTAATATTTTGTCATTACTACATAGGAAAACATATCCTTAGCATTTCTAAAATGACATAAGGATTTATCCCACTGTTGTCTAATCATCATATGAATTATCCTGCTATAACATTTTATAGCATAGGACTCATCTGGTTGTGTACATAGCATAGAAACATGACTTAGAAATCTCAATTTCAGTGATGCTCGTCATGTGTCAAAACACTTGAATCTTGCTCAATTATTTTCCATGTGACAAGAACTCCTTCTTGTCATTTCGATATTGACTTACTTTAATATTTCATCTATGTAATTTGGCTTCATCATATCAGGCGCTTCAATCCTTCTTTTATAGATATCGATGCCCAATATCTTCTAAGCCTTTTATCAATATGAAAATCTTAACCATGTTAATTTAAAATACATATTTTCCAATCAACCATATGTCATCTACATAAAGTATTGGAAATATGTCATAGTGCTCCCATAATTTCTTATAACTCTACAAGCATCTTTATCGTTCATGGTGGAATCAAACTCTTTTCATAACTTCAGTAGGGTAAAGATTTCAACTTCATTATGATCACTTCAACCATTGAAGTGTGCATACCTTTCCAGCAACCTTTTGAATTTTACAAAACTCTCAGACTGTGTCAAGTACACATCCTCGATCAATCTTCCTTGAGAGGAAAGTTGGTTTTGTTATTCAACTGCCATATCATAATATGTAACTTTTGCTAGAACTATCCGCAAAGACTAAAGCATCACTACGGAAGATCAAAATCTTGTAGTAGTCAACTCTTTGAACTTCGTCGAAAACAACTTTTCGATAAGTATAACTTTCAAAGGATGTAAAAATCCATGTCTTTGTCGCTATATATACCCTTTTGCTATCGTTAGGCATCATGCCTATCGAAAGGAATACCAAGTCACATACTTGATATTCATACAAGGATACTATGGCGGATATAATGACTCATAGTCAATTTTACGAAGTCAGGGCCCATCATTTGCTTCCTTTATAAGGTCCAAGTCCTTTTGTTGTCAAAACAACACTTTACTCTTAAACCACAAGTTGGTCTAAGTACAAAGTTTTAGGAATTTTGTGGTTCAGTTCGCAAACTCATTCGAAATATCTACAATCACATGTAGTGTCTTCTACTTAGTCAAAATAGGAACCCTGGAACAACTTCCAGTGCTGCGCTACTCTTGACATGGTAACGAAGATTCTCTAATCTCGTTGAGTTTGTACTGTCTTCCCACTCACTTATTTCGCAAGAACTACTTTCTCGAGAAATCAACCCTTTCTGACAAAAAAACATTTGTCTTTGGTCGGTGATAGGAGAAATACCCAATGGATTCGTCGGGATAACCTTATAAACATATATGTATCCCATTTTGGTTGTGAACACTTTACACATGCTATGCATACCAAAACTTAACAAAAAGACAATTTGGGTCATTACCCAAACCATATCTTATATGGTGTCAATTTTAATGGATCATGATGGCGTTCTTTTCAGTGTAAAAGCGGTTGTCACTAATATATAAACTACAAATTTATAATGGCATTTTTATTTATCTTACCATGTCAAGCAAGGTTTTTTGTCTTTTGAATACTCCAAACTAATGTGGGGTATTCGAGAAGTATAAGTTGTAGAACAATTCTGCAACTCCTCACATGTTTTGCTAAACTTGTAACTCAAACTTTATCCTTTATGATCCAATCATAAATACTTGATTATCTTGTTACAATGATTTTTACTTCATATTAACAACCATTTGATCTAATTCAAAATTTCAAACTCCGTTCTCTTTAAATGTATATACTTACATATCTACTCAAATCATCGACGGAATTTTATAAAGTAAAAATTAATCCACCATACATGACTACACATAATGCACTATATACATCAATATGTATAATCTCCACTAAATTAGTCGTCCATTCTACTTTGGCCTATGAACGGAATTTTAGTCATCTTTTGGAAGAGGTCTCACATGCGTCAATTTATTCAAAACAAAATGACTCTGGAAGTCCATCAATATGGAGTTTCTTCATGTTTTCCTTTCCAGTATGAACTAAAATGGTGGCGTCACAATTTAAGTGAAACTCTTTTACGTATTGCAGCGTTTAGCATTTAGTTTTATAGATGTTTACTTTACCAATATGATTTATATTAACATATCTATGAATTATGGAATATGGTCATAGTTTGAACAATCTCATTTGTTCTCACAAAAGACCAGAACAAAATAACAACTTATTAAGTTCTTCAAATAAATCTTGAATGTTTGGTTCGATACGACAATGAACACAATAACACTTTATTTCTGTTCTTGTCATAATCGATTCCACATCTATTACTAGTTCCTTTTAGTCCCTTGTATTTCTTGCATTGCATTGCTTTGTATGACAACTCATGCCAACCAATGTGGTATCAAAATACCCAAAAATAATTTGTTAACTAGTAATACATCTATAACTTGTATATCAAGCATATACTCCCGAGCTGGACTTTTCCAGTTATCTTCCTTTTCTGCCATATATCTTTTTGTAATTCTATTTGCAATATTCTCTTTCCTTTACAGAAGAATCATTCAACATCAAACAATGCTAGTCGTACTAGCTCATTTTCTTTGGCGTGTTAGTCATATACTATCACACATTGAGTCATACTTTGAGTTTGATTGTAATACTAATATCACCATATTAATAGTATTATTCTAGATTTCACTCTTAGAAATCTCCAAGTAAGGTAAACGACTTTACCCATACTTTTAATCCATCCCATCATAACAATTTTATGATTAACCTACTATAGCTCGAAGGAAGGAATTTAGAGAATAATTTTTAGCGCCCAACTTCTTGGAATATTCAAACGCCTAGCGTCTTCAATCATTGCATATATTAAAATAATATAAGCATACATTGTCACGCTAAATTATACTCAGTCATGTTCCCACAAATAAGTTTCTATATATCAATATATATTTCACTTGATTGTTTCTGAAAACAATTCTTTTCAGTTCCTAAATCACCTTGATCAACAAAACATTCTTTTGAAGATAAAGTAATATGGAAGTAAGCATGACTATAGATTCTAAGTAGGAATAATTTACTCTATAGATCAATCAATCATTAATCATATGGAGTTAGGTAGGTTATACCGAAAATCTACAACATGACTCAATTTTAAATTCCACTAATACGGTACCAATCTAAATGGTTTTACCAGATCATAACAGTTATATCTCAATTAACAATCTAAGTGTAAGGTAGTTTCTGGATTCCAATGAATACTACAATTTGTGCAAATTCACTTTGATTGGTTGTTCATGATAAATAAGTTCAAGTTAATTCAAAATAACTACATGAACTCCCACTCAAAAATAACATCCCTCTAGTCAGTTTTAGTGATTACACGAACCAAATTCACTACACCAAAACCGATCATCACGTGAGATGATGTAGCTTCAAAGGCGGACATCGACATGTTCATCATATCATCCATATGAGTCATGCTTTACCTTTTGGTTACGTGTTCCGAGGCCATGTCTGTACATGCTAGGCTCGCCAAGTAGAACCGTAGTATTGCGTGTGTTCCGATGCCATGTCTGTACATGCTAGGCTCGTCAGCACCCGTTGTATGCGAACGTTGAGTCTGTCACGCCTGATCATCACGTGGTGTCTCGAAACTACGAACTTTCTTAACGGTGCATACTAAGGAAGAACACATTATTATCTTGATATTAAGTGATAGGGATCATCTTATAATGTTACCGTCACTATCTAAGCAAAATAAGATGCATACAAAGTATTAACATCACATGTAAGGATGACATGATATGATATGGTCCTTCTTGAACTTGATCTCCATCATGTGCATCATGGTATGATCTCCATCATTCCACCGGCGTGGTACCAAGTTTCATTGTACCCCAATCTTGATTGTCCATCAATAATAAGACAACCATTTGGATACCTTCCGGTATATCAATAATTTACAAAAGAGACCATCTCATAATCAAATTTGTAACATTGACCATATCACATCACATGCCCAGCAAAAACTAGTTAGACGCTTCTAATTTATTTTTGCATATTTTACGTGGCTTAGGGCTTTCGAGGATATAACCGTTCATACCTACGAACATAAACCACACCGTTGATAAACACATGTTTAACAACCCTTCATAGATTAGATCTTAACTATAGTTGTAGAAACGGACACCCCCAGCCACAAGTGAGACAGGTCTCGCGTACATAGTACACGTAAAGTTTGTCTAGGGAAGCATCATCCAACTATGCCACTAAGATCATAAAATACTCAAGGAGGCAATAACATGATCATCAACGCATCCTATGTGTTCTACCCGTGCAAAAAATCTACGCATAGATCCGGCTCTGATACCACTAAAGGGGTCGTTGCATAGAAAACAAAAAAAATCCTACGCGAGAGACACCCGAAAGGCCAAGATCTAATCTAGGAGACGAAGTGCAACGGGCAAAGAGAGGGTTAAGGAGAACACATACCCTCGAAGACACAAAGCGTTACTAGATCTAATCTCGTTGTTGGAGTAGTCGTACTCACACCGATCCCGAGAGCGAGAAGATGTGCACCGCAATCCGACGGTGCCTCCATGATCGGTCACACGCACGGTTGATGACGACCTCTGTTCCCTCGATCCAGAGGGGCGCGGAAGTAGAGGATCCCTCGGAACTCCAGCAGCACGACGCCGTGGTGGTGGTGAAGAATCCCACGGTCAGGGCTTCGCCAAGCCGGAGACCATGGAATTAAGCAGCGGGTGAAGTGGAAGGGAGGTGGGACGAGTGTGTAGAGAAGAGGAGCTCTCACCCTCCTTTTATAGGGGAGGGGGAGGCAGCCCAAGAGGGGGTGCGGCCAGCCATGGTGGTGCCCCCACCTCTTCCCTCTTCATGTGGGTGGAAGCTCCACTCACACCCACTCATTCTCCCATTATTTCCCACTTGGAAAATCCAAAAGTTTTTCTTTAATAAATAAATAAAAAAAAATTATTTCTTTATTTATATTTGTTAATTCCATTAACAAACATTTGAATATAGCATATCGAATCATTTTTTAATTCTATTAGCAACCAACGAAAAACCCCTTGAACTATTTCAATTTTCCCCGAAACAATTTCGGTGCTGCCCAAAATATTCTTCGATATTCCGTATCCTCTCAAACGCGTCATCGAACCTTAAGTGTGTCACCCTACGGTTCACGAATAAGATAGATATGATCGATACTCCTCTCCAATCAATAATCAACAGCGGGATCTGGAGATCCGTGATGACTCCTATATATTCAACGATGACTCTCGTGATCGTGTGAACCATCAACGTCGTGAACTATTCCCTTTGTCTCGCGATATTTTACTTGTCCAAGATTCGATCATTGGTATCAAACATGCCTTTTTCAATCTCGTTACCGACAAGTAATCTTTTCTCGTTCCCATGATATAACATCCTTGTGATCATATCACGTGCTTGCAAGCGGTGTCGATGTGATATCACCGAGAGGGCCCAGAGTATATCTCTCCGTCATTTTGGATGGACAAATCCCACTCTTGATCCATGAGCCTCAACTAACACTTTCCGAATACCCAACAACACCTTTATAGTCACCCTGTTACGGTGTGACGTTTGATGACATCAAAGCATCCTTCCGGTATCAGTGATTGACATGATCTCATGGTCTAAGGAATAAGTTACTTCGTATGTTTGATATAACAATGTAAACTTAATGACTTGACCGCATTGCTATATTCACTTTGGGTATATGTTCATCACATCATTCTTCTAATGACATGAACCCATTATTAACAACATCCAATGTTCATGATCACGAAACCTCGATCATCTATTAATCAACGAGCTAGTTAAAAGAGAGGCTTTACTAGGAACCATTGTTTGTTTATTATACACACATGTATCAATGTTTCCGGTTAATACAATTCTAGCATGAGAAATAAACATTCATCATAAACAAGGAATAAGATAATAACCATTTTATTATTGCCTCTCGGGCATATTCCCTTCAAGGACCATGTTGGTGGAGTATTCTTCTCCCCAATATTTATGGGCCGAGGCCATATCCACCACATGCCACTCCTCCAACCGCCTCTACATCCGCAAGGGCTTGGACAAGACTCCATATGAGATCCTCACCGGCAACAAGCCCAACGTATCCTACTTCCGTGTATTCGGTTGTAAGTGCTTCTATTTGATCAAGGGTGTTAGGTTGTCTAAATTTCAATCCAAAACTATTGAGGGTATATTTGTTGGTTACGGTGCCGAATCCCACACTTATAGAGTCTTTGACAAAGCCTCACAGATTGTCATAGAATCTTGTAGTGTGGTTTTCGAGGAAAATGATGGCTCCCAAGTGGCGCAGTTTCATGTTTCTAATGTAGATGTTGAAATGCCTCAAGAAGCCATAGGAAGGATGGGTGTGGGATTTTTCCGCCCCATTGAGGGACACCTTATGGAGACTCGAGAAGGACTATGCTCTACTCAAGTGGATCCCTCCTCTACAATGGAAGAACAAGTCAAGGAGCCAAGTGCTGCACCTATCCAAGAACATGTTTAAGAACCTCCTCTCATTGATCAAGTTACTACGCAAGATGCAACCACTCCTATCATTCATTCTAGTCAAGATCAAGGCCAATATCAACCATCCTCATCCTCCTCTCCTCAAGTTGAAGCTAGTGTTGAATAAGTTGATGATGATGATCAAGGCCAAGTTGGTCAAGACGGGGACCCAAATGATCAAGTGATTCCTCCTCGCAATAATGATTAGATCGAAGCCCGTCGTGCTAGAAGGATAAGAAGAGCTTTAAAGCATATTGATGCCCAAGATAACAAGGTCTTGTAAGATATTCAAGCTAGAAGATCCACAAGAAGGAAATTTACACATTTTAGTGAGCATCAAGCTCACATATCTATGGTGGAACCAAAGAGGGTGTATGAAGCTCTTGAGGACTCCGACTGGGTTGAATCTATGCATGATGAGCTCAATAACTTTGAGCGCAACAAGGTTTGGAGATTAGTTGAGAAGCCCAAAGATTGCCACAATGTTATTGGCACTAAGTGGATATTCAAGAACAAGCAAGATGATCATGGCATTGTTATAAGGAACACAACAAGATTGGTAGCTCAAGGTTACACTCAAGTTGAAGGCATTGACTTTGATGAAATCTATGCTCCCGTGGCTCGCCTTGAGTCCATCTGTATCCTTCTTGCATATGCATCTTCGCATAATTTCAAATTCCAACAAATGGATGTCAAAAGTGCTTTCTTGAATGGTCCACTCAAAGAGGAGGTATATGTTAAGCAACCTCCGGGGTTCGAGAACCTCAACTTTCCTAACCATGTCTACAAGATCGATAAGAAACTCTATGGACTTAAACAAGCACCACGTGCGTGGTATGAGCACCTTAGAGAGTTGTTGGATGACCGTGGTTTTGAAGTTGGGAAGATCGACCCCACTCTCTTCACAAAGAGAGTAAAGGGAGAGCTTTTTCATATGCCAACTCTATGTGGACAATATTATCTTTGGCTCAACTAACCAAGCTTTCAATAATGAGTTCTCAAAGCTTATGACTGACAGGTTTGAGATGTCTATGATGGGAGAGCTTAAATTCTTCCTTGGCTTTGAGATCAAGCAATTGGCTCGTGGAACTTTCATTTCTCAAGACAAGTATACCCAAGACATGATCAAGAGGTTTAATTTCCAAAATGCCAAGATCAAGCCATCTCCTATGCAAGTCAATTGCCACCTCAAGCGCAACCCGGATGGTAAAGATGTGGACCAAAAGTTGTATCGTTCTATGATTGGTTCTTTGCTTTACCTATGTGCCTCTAGGCCCGATATCGTTTTGAGTGTAGGTGTGTGTGCAAGGTATCAAGCGGCTCCTAAGGAAAGCCACTTAGTGGTGGTCCATTGGATTTTTCGGTATTTGGTCTATACCTCAAGGTTTGGTTTGTGGTACCCAAAGGGGGCACAATTCTCTCTCAAGGGCTACACGGATTCCGATTGGGCCGGTGATCAAGATGATAGGAAGTCCACTTCCGGGGCTTGCCAATTCCTTTGTAGGTCCTTGGTGAGTTGGTCTTCCAAGAAGCAAAATTACATATCTCTCTCCACCGCCGAAGCCGAGTACGTAGCCTCCGCAAGTGCTTGCACCCAATTGCTATGGATGAGGCAAACTCTCAAGGAATATGACGTTCATTTGGATAAGGTGCCTCTCATGTGTGACAATTAAAGTGTCATCAAGATCGCCTACAACCCCGTGCAACACACAAGAACAAAGCATGTTGAGATTCGCCATCATTTCATCCGAGACCATGTTGCAAGAGGTGATATTGCACTAGCTTATGTGCCCACCAAGCACAATCTCGCGGATATCTTCACGAAGCCACTCGACAATGCAAGATTCATGTTCTTGAGGAATGAACTAAACATCATTGTTCTAGGAGTTTGACTTGAGGATCTTGCACACACCCCTATAGATGAAACTTGTTTGGGTTTAGGTGTAGGCATGGACATAGGGGGAGTGTTATCCTAACACATTGGGTTCTCCCTCCCCCCATTATGCCCAAAGCAAATATTCATTGTTATCTCTCTTTTTCTAATGTTGAATTGTGAGCTTCAATATCGAGAATTGGCAATGTACCCAAGATATATCTTCGCGGTGACATACCATATTCTCTTACATGGTGGCTTAGGCCACCAACCTCTTCTCTTTAAGAGTTGGCTCTTGTTTGGTTCTTATGTGGTGTTATCCGTTGTGTTTTTCCTTCTCTCTTTGTGTTTTTTGTGAGTCGTTGTTGTTGTTGTTTCGGAAACACACTCTCTCTTTTCCTTATTCAAATTTTGTCTCCCCTTGCAAAAGTTTGAGTGTGTAGTACCATCTCAGTTTGAGTTCTTATCCCAAGCCCAATATCCCCCCCCCCCTAGACATTTTCTCTTCCGAAAATTTTAATCACTTTGATCTCTTGGTGGAAGGAAGACCCGGCTAGCGGTACTACCGCCAGCTGCAGCGTTACTACCGCTATAACTGACAATAGTACCCAGCGCACGGTTCTACCGGTGGACATGCACGGTACTACCGCTGCACGGGCTCGTGCCTAGCACAGACCCAGGAACGGTACTACCCCGTGGCTCCAGTAGTCCCAGGTAGGCGGTACTATCGCTGAGCACCGTGGTACTACCGCCGCGGTGAAAATACGAGGGGATAAAACAGATCTGGGAGAGATAGTTACCGTTTACCTCCTCTCTCCCTCGCCCTCTCCCCACACCTGATTTCACTGCCGCCAAGTCTTCCATCCGCCGGGGAGGGCTCTCTCCGGTGATTTAGTGCTCCAATCACACCGGAGGACGCCTGGGGATCGCACCCAACTCCTTCTCCACGACGATGAGCTCCGGTAACCCTTTCATATCTCTCTCCCTCGAGTAATCTTGCGAGATGATGATGTTTAGGGTTCTAGAGATCTCCTAATCTAGAAGTAGTTTGTTGTGATTCCTAGTCGAGCAATTTCCCCAAGAACTTTTGGTGCATTTCTTCTCGATTGGAATCGGTTGTCCCACTAGGTGCCATGGCCGATCCGCCAGCAGCGGTACTACCGCCATGGCTGGAACTGCTGGAGACGGCGGTACTACCGTGGCCCCCAGCGGTACTACCGCTTCCTGGAGTTTCTGCACGTCTAGTTCTTGTGTGAAGTTCCTCGTAGATCATTTTAATTGAAGTTAACCTTATCTTATTGATATCCCCCTATGCTTTCTTAGGATCAGGTGCTAGTGGTTCTAAGGGTGGAGGTCGCAAGCGTGCGGCTAAGAGGACTCGGAAGAATCCCGAGGAATATGAAACTCCAGAGGTCATGCCACATGGTAATCTGACAAGGAGACAGAGGTCCATGCTGATGAAATCGCAGGCTGCTAAAGACAAATCAGTTGTCAACATGCCCGATGAGCAGTTCCGCAGAGAAAGGAGGACCAACCCTTACACCAAGCCTAGGGAATCTAGGGCCAATGAGTGCTTCTGGACTCGTTTTCAAGAGAGGATTTTTTATGAGTACCCGGTGAACAGGAACAAAGGTAGTGACTCAATACTCCATCAATGTTCCTTTCATGAGATCAAAGATGGACTACTTTGGTGAGGCATTGGAGGTCTGTGAGGAGTTTGGTATTCTGGATTTCATCGAGATCAATGAAGACTGTGATGAGCACCTCGTGGGCCAATTCTATGCCACGCTATATTTCCATACTGATGAGAGGAGGATCACTTGGATGACCAAGAATTAGAAGTTTTCTGCTTCGTGGGCTGAGTTTGCTGTTGTGCTAGGTATGCAGGACTTTGGGGAGATCCCCTATGCTTCTTTTCACTGTACCTTCTTTCGGGTTCCTTACCCGGAGAAGTCTATGGCCCCTACTGAGATGTATGATCTGTATATCCCTGGCCGTGCCGTGGTTGGTCAGTCCAAGAATCCGCTACTCGTATATGATATCCTCCACATGATCTTCAGGAACACGTTGGCTCCCCGTGTTGGCAACTTTGATCAAATTCATGGCTCACTCACTAACTTGATGGTTTACACTCATAGGCGTTGTGGTGATAGCCTTCACCTTGATGTGATGGATATCCTATGGAATGAAATGTATAACCGTGTGATGAGGAGGAGAGTGCCCGTGTTTGCTGCTTTAGTGTTCAAGCTCATTGCCACCACTTGGCGAAATGCCATACTTTCTGATGCTCTCTTGGACAATGACCAAGAGCTCACTGCTCACCGTGTCAAGGATATTCGAGTCAAGAAGCATGCCACTCCCCTGCTAGGTCCGGAGGATCTTGGTCCGGACACTGATGGCTCTAGTTACTCTAATTTCGAGATGGAGGGTAGAGCTCAGAAGAATAGCTTTCGCAACTGGATGTCCTTGACTCTGAAGAAGGTGTTATGTCATCATATTGATATGGAGAACAAGGCCTATCTTGCTCATGTGCGTAGCAAGAAGGAGCGTCAGCTTACACCTAACAGGTTTGCCCATCTTGGGGTGCCTGTTCGCCCTGGTTCTGAGGATAGGATCACCACCTCCAAGAGTGGAAGTGAAACCAAGGCAACACGTGGGTGGATCCAGATCTTCTTGATGATGCTACTACTTCTCATGAGCCGTGGACTCGTGGTGATACTGACGATGAAGTAGAAGATGTCAACTCCAAAGATGAGCGTGGTCTCGGAAGCCCAGCTAGTGCCTCTAGCCCCAACGAGTGACCTCCAGGGATGTTAGCACCGCCTCTTCCCTTTTTGGTGTCTTGATGCCAAAGGGGGAGAAAGTTCTATTTAGGATCGCTTCATTTGCTTGGGTTGTGTTTGTGTTGTCAAACTTTGTGTGGTGTGTGCTATTGGTGTTGAACGATTTGGTGTTATGGATTTTATGGTTGTTATCGTTTTATCTTATTTGGCAAGTATTCATATTGTTATATCATATATATCCTTACTAGGTCTCTAAAAGTTAGGGGGTGCACACATTCTAAAAGAGAACAAAGTTTGCCTCATTAAGCAAATATTCTTGACGCTACACTCTCTCAAGAAGTGCTCGTCCAATTTTTTTAGACCTCCCTTAGTGGTGTTGTCACCAATCTCCAAAAAGGGGGATATTAAAAGTGCATTTGCATTTTGATCTCTCTTAGGTTTTGGAGTTGATAACAATACTAGTAAGTATCTAACAGTGCGTCTAAGTATTTCAGGAAATATCATCTTGACGCCAAAAGTGAAGAGTGTTCAAAGACAAAGCCACCAAAATCAACTTGGTCCAGCGGTGTACCGGGCACCTCAGCGGTGGTACCGCTCTGCCCAGCAAGCGGTAGTACCGCGCCCAGTACCGCCAGAGTAAATTTGGCTACTGCATTCAGCGGTACTGGTTCGGTAGTACCGCTGTGACTTAGTTGGTTTAGGAGCAAAGCCTTGCACGGCGGTAGTACCGCTGCTTCCAGGAAGCGGTAGTACGGCTGGCAGTACCGGTCAAAGTACCGCCGACGATTTTGCTCGCAGTAACTTTTACGGTACTAGAGCGGTAGTGCCCTAGTACTACAGCCAAACACTTTGATTTATTTCGAAGAAGTGGCCAGCGGTAGTACCGGTGGGCACTCGCGGTAGTACCGCTGCTGGAAGTACCACGGTACTTCCGCGGTGGTACCGTCCGCACCCTGTCACTGGGTCGCTGCAGTACCGCTCATGTTACCAGGTGGCGGTAGTACCGCTGGCCCCAACGGTAGTACCGCCAGACACGAAAAAGGGTCAAACGGCTAGTTTGGGGAGGTGATATAAATACCCATCCCCTTCTTCTCCAAAGGGTTGCTCGAACCAGCATTGAAGACAAACATTTATTGAGCCTCCAAAAGCTAGATTTCTCCTAATCCCTCCACCCAAAATCGTTGATACTTGGAGGATTGAAGGAGAAGACCCCGATCTACATCTTCACTGAGCCGATCTTCATTTCCCCCTCACATTCTAGAGGGATCTAGTCTAGGGTTTCCTTGTGGAAAACCTAGACTCCATTGCTACACTTGTTGGTGATTTGTGATTGTTGGGAGCCCCCAATTTGGTTGTGGATGTGTGCCCCAAGATTGTTTGTAAAGGACTCGATTCCGCCTCAAAGGGGATCAATAGTGGAAGGTGGACTAGGCCTTTGTGGCAGGGTTCATCAGAGAATAGGGTGAGGCCTTTGTGGCGTTGAGTAGGCCTTCGTGGGGAGCTCACATCCCTCCAACGAGACGTACTCCCTTAACAAGGAGGAACTCGGGAACACATCGTGTCTCCGTGTGCTTCATATCGGTTACCTCGTTCCCTTCCTCCTTTACTCGTTCTTGTATTGTTATTGTGCTTGTTCTTGTCATATAGGTAAATTCACCGTAGTTTCATCATCTAGAGAATTTACCTTTGTGTCAAGCCTAATTGTGAAATAAAAATTAAAATTGGTCGTATCACCTATTCACCCCCCTCTAGGTGCCCATACTATACTTTCAAGGTACTCGCGTTTGGCGTGAGGCACCATGAGGAGCAATTTGTACCAGATAAGTTGCCCCAACACCTATATAAGGAACGTACTGATGCAAACCTTCATTGTTTTCGGAATCTGGAAATTCCTTGAGTTGGTGAGCCACTGGTTTAAGAGAGCAAAGTGGGACAACTTCATGGAATGGAAGACTTCCAATGTCTTCTAGCTCTGGTGGTGCCTGCTTGGAAATGGTGTGATCTGCATTGATATCCACAATAACTTCATCCGTTTTGTCGTCTTGTAGTCCATCTTTCACCTTCTCTGTGAAGCCAGGTTTAGCCCCTTCATTGGATCCTTTTTCTTGAGCTGTCTGGTTTTGACACTTTTTGGTGCAGCCTTGACATTCAGACTGCTTCGGGTATTCTTTAACGACATAGTGGCTTGTTCTTCAGATATCTATGTTGTTTGTTTAGTAGGGAATCTCGCTGGAGCAACAAAGTCATCAGCGTCGTCATCTTCAATGACCTCGCCCCTGCGTTTAACACCAGTCCTTGTACATGGGAGTACGTTGTTTCTGACGTTGCTTGGCTCCGCGAACGAAACTTGCTTCCGTTTTTTGGTGGTCTATCAGCTGAAACCTCATCAATAAGTTTCCCCACACCCTCAATGAATGTAGCAACTTGGTCAGATATCGATATGCACAATTCACTTGCCATTGCAGTGATCTTCCTTTTTTTCTGTCAATAAGTTCATGGAAACAAAAATGAAAGGTTAGTAACACAGAAAGGTAAGAAAGATTCAAAAAGAACATACAAAAACAGTTCAACTGCAAAGATGGGAGGGGCACTTACAGTTGGGATGAAATTGGATGGAAGCTTCGCTGAAACAAAACGTTCCGTCTACTCATATCCGACAAACAGGCTGCCCCTATATTGTTGCAATACGCTAGGTTTCACTCTGAATCGACCAAAGCCACCACTTAGCTTCTTGTCAGATTTAACAACTTTTGCTAAGCGTTTGTTGTCCCAAGCCTGGACACGAACTTTGCAACTTGGCACGGTAAAATCCACCACCAATGAATCCACATATTTTACCTACAAAAATCAAATGGATTAAACAAAAGAACCCAGAGACTTGCTTGACATATGTATACAATAGCATAAAAAAAGGAAAAAAAATAAGAGAAAGAGAACAATGGTGAGCGGGAAAGCAACTCTTACCACAAGATGGTGAATACAACCGGTTACAGATTTCTTCTTCGTGTCCATATTGGAAACAACAGTCATTATTTGGTCATGGACAAACTTTGCAAAGCTGAGACTCTTTACTTTCTTCAAGTCAACAACCATGGGGTAACACCTTGGACTAACGCAAAGACTCGTCGTGGGGCATAAGAAACAAGTGACTATCAATACTATCCAGGCACACAAGAAGTTGTCATATGCCTTTCCTCCCATTTCTTCAATCATCTTGCAAAATGTGGTGATTTCAGGAGCTGAGCCTAGTCCATACAAACTGCTTATGAATTCAGTAGCTTTTTGATCCATGCCGTAGAAAACCTCTTCACCTCTGTTTGGAAGGCCAAGAATCTCTGTAACTGCATCTCGATTGAGCATAATCTCACCCTGACCTTGCACCATAATGCATGATTTTATTGGATCCACATTATGCAAAATCCACTTGCTGTAATCCGAGGGCAATGATGTTGCACTTATCTTCAACAAACCACCAAGATCATATGAGACAATCAACTCTTTTTGGTCTTCACCGAGGCTCTTATTGAGAGTCATTAGCCTGTGAGGTGATGCTCTGTTCCTACCTTCATTGTTCTTGTTTTGCTTTTTTGCCACATGTAAATAGAAAAAGTAGGCTAGTATAAGAAATAACTCAAGTGTCCTAGCAATTGGTGCAAACGATATAATCGCCTACAAAATTAATTGTGTTATTACAAACAGTTGCTTAACATATTAGCTGCCTAAAAAATCTGACTATAGTTGCCTAACATGCTGTCCAGGTGAAAATGCAGTGCTATTCACATACTTGCCTACCAAAAAATTACAAACTAGCACATACTATGCACTGACAACTGCGTACGCATAAATTAGCAGCAAGCCAAAAATCATCTAAATGATAGACAAGAGCAAAAATTCTAAGAAAAACAATAGCATGTCTTCAAACATCATGACAGAATATCATCCTGCAACAAACAGATGGAAAGTTTGCGGGAAAAAACAAGTATACCTCATGGAGGGCTTCGCTTGCCTGATCAACCATCACTACTGATTCCTTGCCTCTAAGTTCTGCAAACAAATGCATAGTAAGCACCTAAAAAGTAGCATCGGATTTTGTAAACAAGAATGTAAGAGGTGAATTATTCAAGCTCAAAAAAATAATCGCCACATAAACCACATCTAAAAGGACATGAGACAAACATATTGAGGTTGATACAAAACTTAGGACCAAAATTAACGACACACTAGTACAACTTTAGAAAAACAGTATAAGTCATAGTCCTCTACATAAATGGATCAAACAAAGCCAACCCCCAACTCATGTACTTAATGCAGACTTATAACATGCAATGATAAAAAATCAATCCATAGTTGCCAAACAAAAATGCCTGAGACAAGTTTGAACAAAGCAAAACATAACTGAACCTTATACCGAATGTAGGCAGTTAAAGCTCACCAACAACTTACCTGCAAAAAGAAAACTACTTCCTACCAGCACACAACAACCTAATTCACTGCAGGCTATAATCACCTCAAGCACACAACAACCTAAAGCAAGTATCAACCCAATCATGTGCAACCAGTCCATGTACCCACAAAAAACTTGCCCGAGCAACAAAATTAGGGTCACATTCAGGCAGTCAGGCTATAATTAACCATGCAAACAAAAATCACCAACCTAAATCGATCCTAAATCCTGTCTAAACATTCACGAAATATGCTACAACGCACCTTGTATAACAGAGAGGGGGTTCGATTTGGGGATGGGGGAGAAGATGCATGTGCATACCTGACGAATTCTGACGCCGACAAGCCCTCCCGAACTGCTACTCTGCTCTAGACGTTGATTGATGAGGTGCTAGGGAGAGGAAGGCCAGAATCGCGCGTAGATCTAGCTCGGGCGCAACGGAGAAGAGCTCCAGAAAAGGGTTTCGCCGATGACCAGCAAATCCAGATCACCCAGCCGCAGTCCCCACCTCCGCCGTCCTAGCCGCACTAATCAGCTGCCTCGCCGTCCTCGTCGCCGCGCAACCACCAAGGATAGCAGCAAACCCTCGCTCGTGAGGTCAAACTCTCGCGGATATCCCCACCCCCAAGCAGCCGCTCATGGGCAGAGCCTCTCCCCGTCACCCACACACAACCCGCGACCCGTGCCGCCCCCGCTCTCGCTTCACGACGGCGCACGACTGGCGGAAGCGGTGCGGGGTGGGGCTGGGGGGGGGGGAGGAGAGAGAGAAGGAAGACGAGAAGAAACGACAAAACGGTCGACGCTACAACCCAAATTCAAAACGACACCTGGTCGGGACGGGGCGGGGACTTGTCCGAGACATCCTAATCTACACGCACGATCGACGGCTCTCGCGCGGCCGCGCGAGAGAACGAGACAGCGCGCACGATTTCTAGCTTTTGGAAATAAATAATTACTTAA